>OU015495.1:211365306-211432806 GCA_907164885.2 Dolomedes plantarius
CATCACAACATCAATGGGCCATCAATTTAATCTGTTATGGAGCAAAAATCAATTCTACAATACCATGAAATTGGAAAGAAAAGGAACTAAAAAAATGATGCTTATTTTTAAACCGGTTAATTAATTTTATAACTACAGTACAACTACACTAAATATATAAAAACTGAAATATAACTGAAATATAAATTCATTAACTTAAACATCTAAAATTAAATTTACTTAAAAATTGTGGTTAATGTTACCGGTGATGTACCGCTTTATTCGTCACAGCTGGTATGCTGTTGCAAATATTGACATTTCTGAAAAAATAATTTGTACCAGTACACGGGCTGGCCAAATACAGGGACAGTGTAACAATTCGTGATCCCATGATGGGCCACGCTATTTTGACGATGGAATCTAAGTTTTTTGTCATTTAATCACTGTACAATTTGAATTATGCATACTATCGTAATGAATAATAGTTTAAAGGGTCACAGGACCTTGAATCTGGAAGAAATGACTATAAATTTAGTCTAATTCTAACCACAAAAACTCAAATAATATTAGAAAAAGAAATTTTCTTTATACATATAAATTACACATCTTTAATCATTAATTTTTGTCATAAATAAAAATGGAAATTATAAAATTATAAATAATTTTCAAATTAACAGTTTTTAATTTTATATGATTAACTGGTGATTAAAAATCAATAAAGGCTGTGTGCATCATAAAATTTAGATATATGTTTACAGAAAGTAATTAAGGGTCAGAATACACTTGTATTATATTTATTTACCTGTAATGTAAAACCAAATAAATCGTAATAAATATTATTTAAATTAAAAATTCAGCATAAAATTGGAAAATTTCCACAATTATTTGCATAATTTTCCCACATAAAAAAACCACTCCAGAAGAGCACATTTTTCTGGTGTTAAAATGTAGAGTTCCATGAAATGTACATATGAGTGTAGTTTTATCAGTTTCCTATTGATAGTTTAAAAGAAATTCTGCACACAAACTCTAATTAGCAGTTAATCATATAAAATTCTAAACAGCTAATTTGAAAATTATTTATAGATTTATAATTTCCATTTTTATTTATGACATATTTAAAGATATGTACTTTGTATGCATAAGAAAAGAAAATTTCTTTTTCTAATATTATTTGAGATTTTGTGGTTAGAATTGGACCATATTTATAGTCCTTTCGTCAAGCTTCAAGGTCCTGAGCCCCCTTAAGTCAATAAACAGGCATTATAGTACTTAAATAAAAAATTTTGAAAAATTCCCTTACCTTAACAGATTTCTTAAGCAGACGTTAAAAGAAACACAAATTTTCTTCTCTCTAGCAGAATACACCCTACACTTCGCACAAAGTAAAGAAATGAACTGAATTCCAATGCTAAGGGATCCTCGCAGGTAGTAGCCAATGACCATCACCCCCTTCCACTGCCTAAGGTAACAATAGACCCTTAATCTCTCGACATTTTTAAAGGGTGGCCCATTATAGGTGCATTTACCTTACTCTCGGAATGAGAGTTGTCGAACATTCTCATCAATAAGCTTAAAATATTTTTTTCGTTCCCGTTTATGAAACATTAAAATAACACATATAAAAAAATATTTCAAGATGACATCCATTATTTATACAAAAGGGTGATTTTTTTAAACATAGTAAAAAACAAATATATGCATTTTAGAGTGCATAATAATACAAAAAAAATAATTCTAGACGAAAGATGCGAAAATCCCTCTAAACATTTGCTGTCGTTGAGGAATACTATGGAAAAATTTTAAGCATTTGGCAACATTTGCTGTCTTTCAGGAATACTATGGAAAAATTCTTAAACCTTTGGCAGTTTAGACTTGTTTTATGGGATTTTTATACTTTTATTCAGATATGCAGAATGTTTTATATGATTCTAAAAGCCTACTTCCAAGGCACCCATTTGGGTTTCTTCTCGAGAAACTTGGTAGTGGTCAAAGAAAAGAAAAAATGCTTTCCGCAGAACAGAAGCAAGAGTGTTGTTTACAAATATTTTGGGGATTTTCAGATAGCTCAAAACAGAAGAATGAACGTAGTTCCTTTAAAATGTGACGAATTATTTGTAACGTAAATAAAAAATGAATAATTTTTCCCTACTCCAACAAATTGACTCTTTAAAGTTTCAAATAATACATATAAAAACCCGAGTTGTATATCTATATTTAGCACTAAAATGTTGCGGTAAACATATACTTTTTGATGAAAAGGTAAAAAAATTAATTTTACTTCGCAAATCAGTATGAGAAAATAAATGTAAGCATGAAAACAAACAGGATAGCATGTCGTCAGTAATTAAACAGTTTTATCCAGAGAGAAGAATTCGGCAAGCATACAAATTAAAAATACCATATTAAAAATGTTTCAAAATCTTTGACACATTTTTAAAATCTATAAAAAAGGTACAAAAGGTAGGAACCAGAAATTCCCATATGTAGTACCTTATACATGAGATATTTTTTTTAGTATTGTCAATAAATTGGAATATGTGCAATTATTGCGACATTGAGAACATCTAGTTGGTAATAAATGTCAGTCTGTGTGTTCCAAAATGGATTCCGTAACTCATGATATTGCAGAAATTATTTGCGTTCTTCAACAGTGCAATCGATTATAAAGGACACTTTCCGCTTCCAGAATTTTTTATACCAAACTAAGATGTTGTTAAGACTTCGAGAATCTTTTCTAAATGTCGTTGCACTTGCTTTAACAGATTCCATTTTGATATCAGCCAACACATTTTGCTTTCTCTGATGGACTAACCATTTTACAACTTTCGCTTTCACAGAACAACTAACGCCAGCTGTTAAACTTTCTTGACACAGAAAAAAACTATAATATCTAAGGTAACAAATCTGAGAATTTCCATTTCTCACCTTGTAAACTTTTCTTAAAATAATTTTTTTAAATGTGCTAAGGTTTTTTGAGAAATCCTGTATATCTCAGGACAATTATATATATATATATATATATATATATATATATATATATATATATATATATATATATATATATATATATATATATGACACGCGTAGGGCTACGCCCGTCATCTTACAAATTATGGCAGTCATGGTATATCCGGTGGTGTAGCAAAAGTAATCCAATCAATAATTGAGCAGGCATCAGTTCAATTTAATCCAGTTTTATTTTTTGTCATAATACCACCTCTCCAGATCTACGCATTTAGTTATTCGCCATTTCTTTTTTAGAGCCGCGGCGAAACACGTCTGATGGCATCAACTTCTATTCCGCGCTAAAACCAAATTCGCGGGCATCTCCGCGCGCCAACTCTCCCTGCACATGCGCAGAGCCCGAAACAGACATCTTTCAAGGCTAAAATGTAAACGTTCCTCCTCGACCGCAGAACTCAGAGGCTCGCGAAGATTATATAATAAAAAGGGAATTTCCCTTTCCCAATTCGCGTCTTTGAATACGAACAATTAGAGGCGAATTACGCCATGAATATAATTTAATTCCCAATCCCCCTTTAAATTTAGAATAATCATTCTTTTCCCACTAAATCCTTTACAACTTTCCCCCCCCCGTCCCCCTGAAGGCGTGCACACAAGGAGTAGCTAATTCCATGTGGCAACGCCTCAGAAGAGCAAAATCATCAAATCAGTCAACTGGAAAACATGCTGAGTAGGGACGTCTCCCCACACATCAAGGATCCCAATGAACCCCATTATTAAAACCAAATGCCCCTCGTTATAACACCTGGATAATCTCTTTCTGAGCTGTGAGACCTGGAGCAGTGGTTTTTTTAAAAAAAAATACACAGTTTACAATACTTTACAACTTACATTAAAAGATTCTTGAGTTGTACAGTATATTATTATATCACTGATGACTTGAAACAAAATAGGAAGATATTACAACATTATATCAAAATATATCACCATAAATATTCAAAATATCACCTTAATTATACCAAAATATCATCTCAATAAGACATAACCTGAAAATAATGTCACTTCAAAATCTCATTTAGGGATCTTTTATTATTATTATTATTATTACCATTATTATTAAATTAAATTAATAGAATAAAAATGTTGACCATTAACGTGGACTGTCAGTAGTATTTTTCAATTTAAAGTCCATGCTTTAATATTTTCATCAAATTCTTTGAGTGGTAATGTAATTGTCAGTCCTGTAAGCTGTCCACTCGCCCTCTATTTTACAGCAGTTCCAGTTTACATTGCTACAAATATTGAATTTATTTACACAGAATATGGTAATATGAAAATGGACGTAAAATGAAAAGAACAATTAACTATGAAAAACAAAAGAAACTGCGGTCGACCGTCTTGCTTGGAGGCCTCCTGGAACCAATTATCCCTGTAAGACTCAAAGACAAAAACATATTATTGGTTGAAAAAGAATATAAACATTTTATCCTTTTTTCCCATGGGAATTTTCTCATTTACCTCTGTTTATTGAATATCACAAAATTTTTACATCGATTCAACTAACTTATTTTTCATTTAAAGCTCTTTTACCTTCGACTTACTTATGAAATACAAACATATGAAATTACACATGAAATTCAAAATACTCTACATATTATTTATACTTCAAATATACTACATATTATTTATACTTCCATAACACAAAACTCTGATTCAAATTTATCACAATTCAAAGTTATCAAACATTTTATAATTTACACTTCATTCACCTTAATATTTCACAATGATAGATTCATTATGTAAAACAATTCACTTCTGGTACTGGTGTACCACTCCTTCATCTGTGTACATTCAGTTTAATTCAAGGTGTATGTTTTTGTTTGTGTGTGTTTGTGTAGTTGAGTGAACAAGTGTATAGTTGGGTCAGAGGAGAGCAGGTTCAACAATTTCCCACCGTCTTAACCACAACCGACAACTCTAAACAAAATTCAGAGTGAAAAATTGGTGCGTATAGTGCACGACACCGAAACTCTAGGTTGGGAAAGGCTCAAAAGAGACCAGTATTCACTCACTGACTCCAGAAATAGGAAAGGATTTAACACCCAGCCAACCAAGAGGAAAAGGGTAATCCGTTCACTCATGAATTCCAGTGGGGAAAACATGAGTCAACAGAAACCTGAAGGAAAAGGGAGGACAAAGGAGCGGTCCACCCACAGCCTGTCTTTGGTCATTATTTGTTTATCTTGGATTAACTCAGCACCTAAAGTGACTGACACGTAGAATTGCTTATATACAAGTGATTAGGTAATTGGGACGTCCCTACTTAGCATGTTTTCCAGTTGGCTGATTTGATGATTTTGCTCTTCTGAGGCGTTGCCAAATGGAATTAGCTACTCCTTGTGTGCGCGCCTTCAGGGGGACGGGGGGGGGGAAGTTGTAAAGGATTTAGTGGGAAAAGAATGATTATTCTAAATTTAAAGGGGACTTGGGAATTAAATTATATTCGTGGCGTAATTCGCCTCTAATTGTACGTATTCAAAGACGCGAATTGGGAAAGGGAAATTCCCTTTTTTATATAATCTTCGCTCGCCTCTGAGTTCTGCGGTCGAGGAGGAACGTTTACATTTTAGCCTTGAAAGATGTCTGTTTCGGTCTCTGCGCATGTCCAAGCAGAGTTGGCCCGCGGAGATGCCCACGAATTTGGTGAGAGCACGGAATAGAAGTCGATGCCATCAGACGTGTTTCGCCGCGGCTCTAAAAAAGAAATGGCGAATAACTAAATGCGTAGATCTGGAAAGGTGGTATTATGACAAAGAATAAAACTGGATTAAATTGAACTGATGCCTGCTCAATTATTGATTGGATTACTTTTGCTACACCACCGGATATACCATGACTGCCATAGTTTGTAAGATGACGGGCGTAGCCCTACGCGTGTCATATATATATATATATATATACACTCATGGACAAAAAAATTAGCGCACCAAGAAGGAGTCGTCAAAATGAAACGAAATTTTACATACGTAATGACTACTTTGATATAAATAAATAATAAGAAAATCAAAGAAAAGGATAATTTATTTCAGAGAAAAAGGCAAAAGAACGGAGGAGTTAATACTCCGTTGGACACCCTCTAGCGCGAATGCACGATGCGATACGATCGGGCATTGAGTTATACAAGTTCTGTATGATGTCGTGAGACATTTCGTATCATATTTGCTGTAACCTTGCATCTAGTTCGTTCAAACTCGAAAGATGCCCAACTCGTCGACCCAAATGATCCCAGATATGCTCGATTGGAGACAAATCTGGGGATCGGGCAGGCCAAGGAAGGGTAGTAACAGCGCGGAGACAGTCTTGTGACATCCTTGCCGTAGAGGCCGAGCATTGTCTTGTTGAAAAATGGCTCCTGGGAGCCGTTGCATGAGTGGCAAGACATGTGGTTGCAGGATTTCATGAACATACCGCTGGGCTGTCATGGTGCCACGGAACAATACTAGGGGTGACCGTCTATTGTAGGCAATGGCACCCCATACCATCACACCAGCTGTGGAAGCGATGTGTCACTGTACAGCAAAGACAGGATTGAAGCGTTCACCACGGGCTCTCCACACACGAACACGATTGTCATCACTGCCGAGATTGAATCTGGATTCGTCGCTAAAGACGACCTGGTTCCATTCCGCTGCAGTCCAGTTTCCTCGTGCGCGACAAAACTCCAAACGGAGGCGTCGATGGGTGGGCGTCAAGGGCAGCACACGTAATGGGCGCCGCGATACCAACTGTCCTTCAGCCAGACGCCTTCGTATGGTTCGAGAAGACACAGAGGCCCCTAGTGAAGGTGCTACCTGTGCCTGGATGACGGCCGATGAAGCAGTTGGCTGTACGCGTGCATTTCTTACGATGTGGCGGTCTTCTCGACGACTGGTCTGTCGAGGGCGTCCTGAGCCTGGTCTTCGTGTACATGACATATCTCGGGTCCACTGGTCCCAAAACCTCCTCACAACACAATCAGAGCGGCCTAATTGACGAGCTACTCGCCTAGCTGACGACCCAGCTTCCATCATCCCGACGATTCTCCCCCTCTCAAACTGCGACAACTGCTTATATTGTCTTCGAACACGGCGTAAGGGCATGTCTATCTCAGCTCTTCCTTTGTAAATGATTCAGCACACTCAAACGAGCTTTGGTTACCTGTTTTATACTCCACAGATTACGATGTTCAACGCCCTCTACCGGCTATACGCTGCATTTCTAATCATTTGCATATCTCCCCGACATGTACCTTCATTGCAAGTTTCGTTACGATCCCGCAATTATTTCTTGGTGCGCTAATTTTTTTGTCCATGAGTGTATATATATATATATATATATATATATATATATATATATATATATATGTATATATGTAACAGGAAATCCCGGCCTTCTCTAAATTTACATTTACAGTGTATTCTAAATTCTCTTTTTAATAAAGCACGACCCCTTTTCCAAAAATTGCAACCTAAAAGTAAAGTAAGTATAATTTATATTAGCCCTGCAGATCATTAAGCAGGCATGTGAAGTATCTGTGCCTGGTCACATCATCACAAGTCAATAACATCCCCAGATATGAGTGTTCAAAGTTTATGAGATTTCGAATGTCAGTATAGTGTCAAAATTCTTGAAGAGCCCTCAAACCACTCTGAAGTTATGTCTCTTATAACGTCAAAAACCCCACTTTGCAAGAACTTTATGGCCACTTATCCTACGCCCAGGTCAACAGTTCGCGGTTTTAAAAAGCGTGGGATCTAGCAGTAAAGTCCCCGATAAACTTAAGTGGACACGTGAACTCCACGAATCTGAAGTCGCCCAATTTAAAATTAAGTAGTTTAGGTCCTCTGGCGTCAATATCGCAAAACACCCATTTAATATTGCATGACCAGAAGACTTTTCTCTCTCTTCGTTTCTAACTCTTGTTGCTGTCGGACCTACTGTCCACAGTCCGGTGGTTACAACGCTTTTCTCTTAACTCTCCAATGTAAGCACTGCTGTTTTTACGTCTCGTCCTGGCATGGACGCCGGACAAGTCATGTGGCCACTGCAGCTAATACCTTCGTAATGATTCATAATTGAATAAAGGTGATTTCCTGTGTTCTTCTTCTCTGGATCCATGTGTTTATCTCCAAAATTTCGTAAGTGCTTCCCTGGATCAACACTTCGCCCGACTGCATCACTCCTCGTACCCTTGTGCTAAACTTTCCAAATGTGATTATTATCACACACACACACACATATATATATATATATATATATATATATATATGTGTGTGTGTGTGTGTGTGTTTGTTTATCAGTATCAAATTTGGAATAAATTATTACTTTTTTCCTATATAGGAATCTTTCAATAGTATGTAATAAAGCAATGCGACACCTTAACAAAGAAAATATTTAAATTGAAAGCACAATGAAGAAATTTTTTTTATTTTAACAAGGTAAACATTTTCAATCGGTATTTTCTGCCTCATTATTGCATTTAATGATACACACATCTCGCGATATATGCTATCGAAAATACGTATCTTCCTCCTGATAATGATGAATCAACTCTCTGCTAATTTTTACAGCAACTCAAATTTAAAAGAATCTCCAAATTTACGTGCAATTAATCTCTTGTTCAACTTAATGAAACGTAAGCTTTCTTACAGAGGTGAAACAAAGTAGTCTGTTCTGAATAATCGTTGAACGCACACATTGATTAATGATGATGTGTGGTAATTTGAACTCGTCCAGATAATTAATTTATTTGCCGGGATTGTGGATTTTTCGAAAGATTAATAGCTACCAATTGCTCGA
This sequence comes from Dolomedes plantarius, assembly GCA_907164885.2. Taxonomy (NCBI): domain Eukaryota; kingdom Metazoa; phylum Arthropoda; class Arachnida; order Araneae; family Dolomedidae; genus Dolomedes; species Dolomedes plantarius. Next base: position 211,374,091 of record OU015495.1, read on the forward strand.
ATATCTTTTAAGGTGAACTTTTATTTCAGAATAAAATTCATTTTCTGTGAAGAGGAATGGAAACATCAGTGAAACTTTTCAAACGTGCTTCGTGCTGCTCATACAAACGAGAATATTTTAAGAGAAGATACAAGTTAATACACTGCTGGCCACTGTAAATGCAACACCCTGAAGGAAATATGCAAATAACATGAAATTTACAATATGCATTAGCGGAGGTGAAATATGCAAATGATTAGAATTTCAGAGCAGACGCACATCACGCGCGCCTGTGGCGCCACTTCAAAGCGCTATTTAAGGCTTGGAGATTTCGACGATTTCAAGTTCGGCAATTGTGTTTTTCTTGTGGTTTATTCAAAAAAAACGATCAATTATGCCTCGTCGAAAACAGCGATCATCTTTTGATCAAGTATCCGAGTTCGACAGAGGAAGGATAGTGGCCTACCGAGATTGTGGATTATCTTTCAGGGAAATCGGCAGTCGTGTTGGACGAAACCAAACAACTGTAATGCGGATATGTGATCGTTGGATGCAGGAGGGTACGACGGACTGGCGTGTTCGATCGCATCCACCTCAGCGCACCACTTCATGTGATGACAGGCAAATTGTGCGCATGGCAGTGACGGATCGCTCAGTCACATCACGAACCATAGCACAGCACATGCAGTCTGTAACGCATCATCCAGTGTCTGCGCGTACCATTCGACGCCGTTTACAGCAGAGTGGTCTGTCCGCAAGACGTCCATTGCTTTGTCTACCCTTGACGCAGAACCACAGACGTCTCCGCCGCCAATGGTGCGATGACAGAAGGATGTGGACGGCAGAATGGAATGAAATTGTCTTTACTGACGAGTCACGCTTCTGTCTGCAACACCACGATGGTCGCATTCGAGTCTGGAGACACCGTGAAGAGAGGATGCTGAACAGCTGCATTATGCACCATCCCACTGGTCCTGCACCGGGTATTATGGTATGGGGCGGTATTGGATATCACTCTCGCACACCTCTAGTACGCATTGCCGGTACTTTAAACAGCCAGCGCTACATCTCCGAGGTGTTGGAACCAGTTGTCCTTCCTTACCTTCAGGGCTTGCCCACAGCCATATTTCAACAGGATAATGCGCTTCCACACGTGGCACGCATTGTCCAACGGTTCTTCGTCAATCGCCAGATTGAATTGCTTCCCTGGCCGCCTCGCTCTCCGGATCTTTCGCCGATAGAAAACATGTGGTATATGGGTGCTCTACGATTGACCCAGATTCCATCCCCAGCTGCCTCAGCAGATCAACTTTGGCAACGTGTGGAAGCTGCTTGGTCTGCCGTACCCCAAGAACTCATCCAAAATCTCTTTGAATCAATGCCGAGGCGTGTGGCAGCGGGGATCTCCAACAATGGCGGCTACTCTGGCTACTGATTTTGGCACGAACCACACTTCACAGAAGTCTATAAATTTAATCATTTGATACTTGGTCAACATGTTATCTACAAAATAAATTTTGTTGTGATATCTCTTGTCTTTCTTGGTGTTGCAATTTGGGTGGCCAGCAGTGTATATACACACACACACACACACACACACACACACACACACACACACACACATATATATATATATATATATATATATATATATATATATATATATATATATATATATATATATATATATATATGTGTGTGTGTGTGTGTGTGTGTGTGTGTGTAAGTAAGTAATATTTTAAATATTATACCCTTCATTGTAGCATTTAATCTCCCTTTCCTAAATCCAATCCCCAGTAATATTAATTTATCGCTTTAAAACCCTTAGCCACAGAACTTCCCGTGAATCACATGCCTTTGCATTTCTACACGTTGTAATAACTCATCTGGGATTATTAGGCTATGATCATGAGGCTAGTAATATCGCGTTACGACATTAACTCTCTTTCAATCCACAGTTAAGTCAGGGGTTACAACTCTCAATAAAGACACTTTGATTACATATATACAATTTATTTTTATACACATATGTTAGGGAAGTCAGGAGTGGGTTAGCATCGTGAGCCCCTAAATCTACTAGTACTACAAATAATAGCCACTTGCTTTTTTTCGCCCTCTCGCGCTTAATGTTGAAAGGTGATATTATTTCTAGCTGTCCTTCTGGATGTATTTTCACGCTAATAAACAATGTACTAAAAAATTTGGTCCGACTGCTACCAAATTTAATTTTATTTCTTTCAGGCTGAGTCTAGCCATGTAAATATGATCTAGTTTTCACTTTCAGGTTATAATTAATTTTAGGACGTGATGTAATGGGTATATTACACACACAGACACACACACATAGATATGTATATATATATATATATATATATATATACATATATATCTGACGAGCCAGGATAAATGGCAGCCCGAAGCGTGTTCTTTCTGTCCTAAATCCCTCTTAAACTCCTTAATACTTATTAATAATATTGCAGTGAATAAACGTAGGCCGTGGTAAATGATTACAAATTAATTACATCTAAATAGTTTATTCCAAAAATTAAGCTACCCGATTCAATCTGTAATTAAAGTCCAAGAAATTCATCTCTCCCCACGTGACGCGTGACCGCACTGCTGAAAAATCTCCCGCTCTCTGCAATAATCCTTTGTTAAAACTTAGGCGCAAAACTTTCGTGCATGCCCACAAGAGCCTTGTTATGTATGCACCGAAGATGAGCTTTGGGCGTGACTACGGATGTCAATCAAATCCAGAGGGGATTCCCCTGATTTTCTCAATGCGTTTCAAAATAAGAAACTAGCGGCTTTTTTGCTACAAAAATAAATTAATCCCAAAGCCCCCCTTTAAATTTAAATTAATTATTATTTCCCCAGTTAATTCCTTACAAATCCCCCCCGTCCCCTGAAAGCACGCACACAATGGAGTAGCTAATTCCATGTGGCAAAGATTCAGAAGAGAAAACACTAAAATTAAATTTCAAAATCCCAAATGACTATAAACCGAAAAGGATGCTGAGTAGGGCTGCAGTCCCCAGTCAACACAAATTAAATTAAAACCTAACCTAAAAATTTATCTATTCACGGCTAGCCAGATTGAATCGAGGTATTGATGCATTTTACACAAGTCTCCATTTGAGACACAATTGACATCGATGAAATATTAATCATTACATATCAAATTCCAAAATTTATAAAAATCACCGAAAGAACACATTTATCATCAAATCTTATTACAGAAAAACACGATAATACCAACACTCAGTCCTTATTAACAAATGTAGAAGTCCAAATCTGTACAAGAAAATCCCACGGTGAAACAAGACAAAATAAAGATATTAGTTCACTACATCGGACGCTAGACATTATTCTTCATCTGTACACAAAACCCAAAAAAACACATCATATTTTTCCCGAATAACAACATAACTTTACACTTGTTTTTATGAGATCCAAATTGATAAATATACACGAAGTATCTTAAAAGATAGTTTAAACTTAAAAAAAAAAAGACAACACACAAAGTTTAACCTCCTAAGTGGAGTCCAAAGGATGTTAGGCACCCAACATATAAAATCACTTAAGAAATGGATCTCTGAACTTCACATTATAATTTTTTTTATCAAAAATTCATCATAAATTTTTTATCAACCTAATCAATAAAACCGAGAATACACAAATTGAATTTTAAAAATTTATGATAAACAGTAAATTAGAATTTAAAAGTATGGAATCAACTTTCAAAATTATTTACACTACTCAAAACAGTTTTCTTTCTCAATTTGTATTCTTATGCACTTTTCATCATCGTTCGATGACCTACTTAAAACTAAACCTAATGAATTGAGGAGGGCATGTGAAAAAGGATCATGCCCGGTCAAGCATTAATCAGTTACTGTATTGACAAAATATGTTAAAAACTCACGTTTTTCAATATTCTAGCAAAATCTTACCATTTTCAAGATTAAATATTTCGTAAACCTTCATATCTTACATTACTACAAATTTCACACCTCATTTTTTTTGTTTTAGATCACACAATCAATAAAATTTATTTCAATACAGTAAAATACCCAACAATCAGAGGCCCTCCTCATTAATTTGTCGGCGACCAAAAATATACACTATAAAAACACTTAACACAACATGTCTTCCTCATTAATTTACTAGTAATCAAAAATGCACTATAAAAACACTTATAATGTTTATCAAAAATGTAACTTAAAATAATACTTTATGAAACTCAAATAAACACAAAAATATATACAGGGAATAAAACGATTAGCATCAAACCAGGAAACCAGAATCTGCAAAGATTTTTTAATTGTTCATAATTTAGCACATTACTTCGCTTTCCCACCCACCCCTCCCCAAGAAAAAGATAGAAACAATTTAATTTCATCATATAACAAATTTAAAGCTTTTCGAATTGTCAAAAATTCAATTAATTTATCTAGAAAACATGAAATAAGTCTTTCAAACTCAAAATTCTAATCACAATTCAAGCAAAACCTTCACAAAAACAACAAATTTTCAGCAGTCATTAAATCCGCTGAGAAAAATTGAAAAATGTTTACATTTTTTAGCACAAACCAATTTGAAAATGTGTGAGCTAATATTTCATTATATAACCCAATCCTCAAGTTTGGACCAAAGTTTAACATACTCTTCAGTGAAACTGGGTGTGGAAGATTCTATGCTTATAAAAATTTGTATGGCTTTCAAAAATACAACAATACTCAATTATTTCAATAACATAAAAACTAATCTCATAAAAAAAAATAATATTCCTCAAAAAACCATATCTATAGTTAACACTCTGACACAGTATTTTAAAACATCATCATTAAAAATTATTTTCATTTCCAACATTACTTTTCGAAAACAATCTTAACCCATTTCACATATAAAAGTTTAATAAAATTTCGCTTGCCCGACTTTAATTATCCCGTCAAACAATAAAAAAATTAATTTAATTTCACTAATTTTGCTATCCAGCATGTTCAAATTTAATCTTCTTAACTTCCTTCAATCCTGGTGTATTTATCTGCCGAGGTGGTTTTAATCGTGATTGATTTTTTTTTATTCATCGTAATAACTTATAGTGTCATAACACTCACTTTACAGAATTCCGCAACGTTGTTGTGTTTCAAACTTGCAATCCGCTGCCTGTTGCGTCGGGAAAAAAAAAATCACGCTGCCTGTTGCGTCGGGAAAAAAAAAACATAACTTTCTTATTTCAAGGTCTCACCGCAAAAAGCGCAGAGACATCGAGATTCGTTACGTCACTCGTTACGTTCACGATGACTCTCTCTGGGAGAAAAAACACATTGAAGAACAAACGGTGTCCGCGATGATTAAGGCGTCTCACAACCTTTGACTACTGGGAAATTACCCTAAACATGATCAAAATCGAGCTACTGAAACTCCAATAATATTAATATATATATATATATATATATATATATATATATATATATATATATAATTTTTTTGTTTTATATCAAAATTACAAGTCTTCAGTTATATTTTATACAAAAATAGAACTTCTAAAGCCATAAATAATTTTTAAATTTTATTTTTAAATGTACACATTACTAAAAAGGTAAAAAAATCATTGGATGTTTCGCTCATCATAAAATTAAGAAATATGCATACAGAAACTATTTTTTGGTCAAATTAAATTAATAATACACTCAAGTTTAATGTAAAACCAAAAAAATATACAAAAAATATAGTTTAAATTGAAAAATTTACATAAAATTAAAAAAAAATTTTAATTTAGCAATTTTTTTAAAACATTTTCAAGTGTAAAAAATTTTTTTACAAATTTTTTTAAACATTTCTGGTTTTAGTGTGTAAAGAAGCTTATAATACAAATCTGATAAAAATTTTGTGTGTCTAGCACACATAGTTTGGGAGTAACAGTGCGCGCAATCCAAAAATTCACATATTTGAGAAAACTGAAGTTAAAGTCGGAATAACATGGCTATAGCAATAGAGTAAGCTTTACATAAACTCTCATAACTCGAGAAATAATGCAATTTTTTTTTTATGCGGTTTTTTGCATATTGTTCAGAAATGTCCCAAAAATCAGAATATGGCAAAAACCAAAAATCGATTTTTTGAAGTTTCAAAGGTTGTGAGCCCCCAAGACGAATCAACCCGACGAATGAAGAAAAATCTCAATGGCAAAGCCATCCTCGCCGCGCAACGTTATTGGCGCAACCGGACGTTTTTCCTCAGAGGACAAACTGCAGCAGACAAATCCATGTAAATCCACACTCAGAAGTAGGCGACATCATCTTGGTAGAATGTAATCCGGAACTGGGTATACGCAGTCTGTGCTTTAGCAATTGATTTTATAGTTAAACTTTTATTGCCTTTTACAAATATATCTTTTTTATAATCTTTTTATCAATTTTATGTATCATCGTTTTTACCACCTTATATATCACCGTTTTTTATGACTTTTACATATCATCTTTCTATATTACCTTGTATATATTATTCTAACATGTTTATATATAATTTTTATCATCCCTTTTATTCAGTTTTTTTCGGTTACTCGTTTTTATATTTATTAGTGTTGGTTAGAAATCTGTTTTTTCACCGTTGGTTCGAGCGTGGCGACTCTATGTAATCTGTTTTTGCTCTAGTCTTGTGTTTGGCGCTTTATGTCCTATTTTGGATCGTGCGCCATAAAACCCCAACCAACCAACCGGAACTGGAACTCAGCACAACATTATTTTAGCTTCACCCAAAAGAACTCGTTACAGTTGAAAACACGCTGGAAATTTCCGCCAACGGATCAACGCTGTCACGAGGAAAGTGCTGAAAACCTGGACAAATTTTAATTTTTAACTTAAATTTTAAAGGTTGTGGGGTTAAAATTTTTTTTCCCTCGCGCTATTTCTAATCCTGTGCGACTGTTGACGGGCCTTTCTAATGGCGGCCCGAAGCGTGTTCTTTCTGTCCTAAAACCCTCTTAAACTCCTTAATACTTATTTTTATTAAGTGATATTCGTGTGTCCGGGGCTGGAAGGGCCAATCAACAATGTTATCAACTGCAATCTAAAGTGATACGACTCTTCGAAATCCTAAAATCGACGGTGCCGAGTTCTACCGGCCAACAACGGATATCAGCGCGGGAACTGGGTCACGGACTAGACCCTCTGTGACGCATCGGCACTCATCACTCTCCCCCTGTGCCGAGCTGTTACATATATATGAAATGACCCAAATTTGGTCATCTCATGAAGTAACACAATCGAGGCCGAAAGAATACAATTTAAAATCATAAAGAAGAATTGAATTTATTTCATGAGAACAGTGAAGTTTATTTCAGAGCGACATAACATCTAATTCGCTTCGAGTAAGTCCAGCGTCTACCGCAAAGAGCGCCGAAATAGAATTATGTCAGAGAGGTTGCCAGAATTGGCGGAGGAAGTTAGTATGTGGGAAGGTGAAGCGTTTACGCCAAGACAAGAAGGATTTGTTACCAAGACAGAGATGAAGTACAGAATGGGCGATTATAGGTAGTTAGTAATATTATCACATATATATATATATATATATAACACGAGCATATTACTCTCGTACTCCCTCTTACTCGTTCCCATTTTAATTACTCTAAATCTATGCAGTCAATGGTCGTAGGCCTGTGGAATTAAATACAATTAAATTGCATCTAAATCCTTTATTTCAAATACTGTTAATTAACCCGATTCAATCTGAGCCAAGTTTCGATCTCTCGACACGCACTCCGCGCAATCCTAAATCTGAAGACGCTCTGAAATAACCCTTTGTTAAACTTAGGCGCAAAACTTTCGCGCATGCTCTGTGATGTTTATGGAATGTTCCAGAAGCTTCTATTTCTGATTACTCAATAATTTCACTCTGCGTAAAGCCCGTCCTTGCTCTAAAAATAGATTAGTTCACCCGAACATTCAGACGCGAGTCAAGGTTACAACTCTCAAAAAGGGTATTCCCCTAATTTCACCCGTAGCGCATCTTTAAATATGAAAACAGTGACGTTTAATGCCACGAAATAAATTATCCTGAGCCCCCTTTAAATTTTAACTTAATTATTTTCTGACACACACACACACACATATATATATATATATATATATATATATATATATATATATATATATATATATATATATATATATATATATATATATATATATATATATATATATATATATATATATATATATATATATATATATGTGTGTGTGTGTGTGTGATAATAATCACATTTGGTAAATTTAGCACAATGGTACTAGGAGTGATGCAGTCGGCACGAGGGTGTTCATGATACAGTAAATCGCTGCGCACAACTTGGAGAGATGCAGTCCGGCGTAGTGTTGATCCAGAGAAGCACTTCCGAAATTTAGGAGATAAACACATAATTCCAGAGAAGGGAACACAGATTTTAGTCCATATCCAGGAAATCATCTTTATTTAATTGTGAAGCATCGCGAAGGCTGCAGCGGCCACATGACTTGTCCGGCGTCCATGCCAGGACGGGACGCGGATTACATACAGGAGCGGACAGCAGGTACGACAGCAACAAAAGTTAGAAACGAAGAGAAAGAAAAGTCTTGCGTTCATGCAATATTAAATGGGTGTTTTGCGATATTATCGCCAGAGGCCCTAAACTACTTAATTTTTAATTGGGCGACTTTAGATTCGTGGAGTTCACGTGTCCACTTAAGTTTCCCGGGGACTGATAGATTCCGCGCTTGTTAGAGCTGCGAAGTGTTGAACTGGGCGTAGGATAAGTGGCCCATAAAGTTCTTGCAAAGTGGGTTTTTTGACGTTATAAAGACATAAATTCAGAGTGTTTCGAGGGCTCTTCAAGAATTTTGACACTATACTGACATTCGGAATCTCATAAACTTCTAACACCCATATCTGGGGATGTTATTGAGTTCAGATACTTCACATGCCTGCTTAATGATCTGCAGGGCTACGATAAATTATACTTACTTTACTTTTAGGTTGCAATTTTTGGAAAAGGGGTCGTGCTTTATTAACAAGATAATACTTTAAAGTAAAGTAATTTAGAAAGACGCGTTTTCTTGTTACATAATTTAGGAAGACGCGTTGTCTTGTTACATATATATATGTATATGTATATATGTATGATACATAAACATACAATGTATTGAAATTCATGATGGTTTTAAAAACTGGTAACGGGGAATAGTTATTGATATTACATAATGAGTAAAAGTAAAAGAAAGTAAATCTCACTGTCAAGTTACCATAAGATGCGTGATAGTTGAGAATATAAAATCAGGACTATTTCGCTTTTGGAAATAGGTTTTAATAGAAGTTCTCACTTCAGTGACGACTTCCTAAAGTGACATTTCATGCAGTTTCGCAAAACTTTTGGAACTTCAATAGACTTTATAATTTGGAACTTCACAAGTGAAAACGGAGAATTTCAAACATTCTTCCAGTTTTGCATGATCAGAGAGAGTAATCATTTTCGTTTGGGGAATACTGTGGGTTTCCTATTAAAGTAAAATTCGAGTGATGTAAGAAATATTGAATTTGTCATTCACTTTCAATGATAGTTTCATATCTATAAGCTTCATCTCAATTTTGTAGTTTATACATATCGTGCACGTGCGCCCCCGACTTAACTTGAAATAAATTAAAACGTTAATAGAGGTTCAATTAAAATCGGGAAATTATAGAAAACTTTCAAGAAAGTTGGTTTTTTCCAGTATTTTTAAACTGTGAAACTGAAGATTCCGATTATGTCTTTAGCCTTAAAATAGTTTTTAACAATGATATGATCCATAACAAAAAATCGATTCTATATTTTTTTTTTCATTTTATTTATATTATATTTATTTTTCTGAATGTATAACTTTTGAATACTACTCAAACATCAATTCTATTGTTATTTAGTTTTGAAAAAATCATAATATTTCACATTTTAAGAACCGTCCGGCAGTCAATGTCTTGAGGAGGGCCCTAAGTGAATTCAGTTCGGGCCCCTCCCCCCCCCCCAAAAAAAAAAAAAAAAAAGTTAGAAGCACGCTACGCCTATGCTTGCAAGCCGTGTTGTGATTCTTTTTCAGAGATCGTGTATTGAAGAGTTTGCTACAAAAAGAGGTAGCTCCATCCTGGGAGAGTTTGAGTTAGATGTGCTATCTTTTGGTAAAAAGAAAACTCTTTCGTATGATGCCAGAAAGACGTAGCTCCAATAGTTAACTATCGTGTTTATCAAGAGATGTATCTTCCTAACTCGTTGGTTACCTCCTTTTTTACCTCAAACGACTGATGTGGTTCACAGGAAGATTACACAACACTTATCGACAGTGGAGTTTTTGGATCTAATAAATATAATACTGTATACTGTTTTTCAGCAAAATATAAAGATGTAATGGAACTAGCCCGTCAATACGTCGCACAAACGGATATGTGGATTTACGACTGATTACAACCAGACAACGCACCAGATGTGTCAGAAAGTAACAGAGGGGGAATGTGACGATTGAAAAATGTAATTTTCTGTTTGTAAAGCCAAAATATATGCCTATGTCAATTAAAGTTTCCTTTAAATAAAATATCATGATAGTAGATTTTATTTTCTTTGAGATATCTTTTTCCTAGAAGTAGACAGAACATCCATTTCTTGGTAAAAAAAGAGGTAGCTTTCAACAATCCCAAATGTGACACGTCAAGTAGAAGATACATTTTCGAATGGAAATACTGTCCTGAAAAATTAAGGAAATTTATCAAGAAATAATATTTTCACACAACTTAGACTTTTGGATTTTTAAATGTTTTCCAGAAAACTTGAAAAATTCGAGTTATCTACTTGTTGCACAAAACCCTTCAATTCTGCTTTCTTTGAGGAATGCGAGCTGTCGATTTAAGTCTCTGTAATACTTTAACAATGGAAGAAATACGCTAAACAGTTGCTAAGTAAACCTTTCGAATGAATGTTCTTTCACCTTAAAAATTATTAATTTTCTTACCGTATAAACATAATTTCTTGCGTCTATACCTTCGGGTTAAGTATATGCATATGTGATAGAAAGATAGAAAAAAAATCGGGAAAAATGTTGCAATCATCAGAGTTTTGAAAAATTCGTTAAAACTTTTAAGCGGCAATTCATTGTCTATATATACCCTTCCTGTATTTGAATAAGAAAAGAAATAAGTGGGTAAATGTTTGCATTTAATTAAACATTTCTTCAGGTTTTTGCATAAATACTCTGTAGATGTTCTTCAACACGAATTAAGTTAATTTGGAATTATATGGCGAGAGATTTTATATGAGATACTGAATTTCGCATATTTCATACATTGGATGACACCAAATAATTTAATATATATATGTGTATATAGATTTACACTAATTCACACATACACACATGAATATACACTGCTGGCCACTGTAAATGCAACACCCTGAAGGAAACATGCAAATAACATGAAATTTACAACATGCATTAGCGGAGGTGAGATATGCAAATGATTAGAATTTCAGCGCAGACACACATCACGCGCGCCTGTGACGCCACTTCAAAGCGCTATTTAAGGCTTGGAGATTTCGACGATTTCAAGTTCGGCAATTTTTCTTGTGTTTTTTAAAAAAACCGATTAATTATGCCCCGTCGAAAACAGCGATCATATTTTGTTCAAGTATACGAGTTCGACAGAGGAAGGATAGTGGCCTACCGAGATTGTGGATTATCTTTCAGGGAAATCGGTAGTCGTGTTGGACGAAACCAAACAACTGTAATGCGGATATGTGATCGTTGGATGCAGGAGGGTACGACGGACCGGCGTGTTCGATCGCATCCACCTCAGCGCACCACTTCACGTGATGACAGGCAAATTGTGCGCATGGCAGTGACGGATCGCTCAGTCACATCACGAACCATAGCACAGCACATGCAGTCTGTAACGCATCATCCAGTGTCTGCGCGTACCATTCGACACCGTTTACAGCAGAGTGGTCTGTCCGCAAGACGTCCATTGCTTTCTCTACCCTTGACGCAGAACCACAGACGTCTGCGCCGCCAATGGTGCGATGACAGAAGGATGTGGACGGCAGAATGGAATGAAATTGTCTTTACTGACGTGTCACGCTTCTGTCTGCAACACCACGATGGTCGCATTCGAGTCTGGAGACACCGTGAAGAGAGGATGCTGAAGAGCTGCGTTATGCACCGCCACACTGGTCCTGCACCGGGTATTATGGTATGGGGCGGTAATGGATATCACTCTCGCACACCTCTAGTACGCATTGCCGGTACTTTAAACAGCCAGCGCTACATCTCCGAGGTGTTGGAGCCAGTTGTCCTTCCTTACCTTCAGGGCTTGCCCACAGCCATATTTCAACAGGATAATGCGCGACCACACGTGGCACGCATTGGCCAACGGTTCTTCGTCAATCGCCAGATTGAATTGCTTCCCTGGCCGCCTCGCTCTCCGGATCATTCGCCGATAGAAAACATGTGGTCCATGGTTGCTCTACGATTGACCCAGATTCCATCCCCAGCTGCCACAGCAGATCAACTTTGGCAACGTGTGGAAGCTGCTTGGTCTGCTGTACCCCAAGAACTCATCCAAAGTCTCTTTGAATCAATGTCGAGGCGTGTGGCAGCGGTGTACTCCAACAATGGGGGCTACTCTGGCTACTGATTTTGGCAGGAACCACACTTCACAGAAGTCTATAAATTTAATCAATTAATACTTGGTCAACATGTTATGTACAAAATAAATTTTGTTGTGATATCTCTTGTCTTTCTTGGTGTTGCAATTTGGGTGGCCAGCAGTGTATATATATATATATATATATATATATATATATATATATATATATATATATATATATGTATATATATATATATATATATATATATATATATATATATATATGTATATATATATATATATATGTGTGTGTGTGTATGTATATTCATCATTTATATAATAATAATAATTATTATTATTATTATAGATGACCTCTAGAGTCCTTTAAAGTGGGGATCGAATAATTTGACAAAAGATGCTAAGGATTTACTTTTACAAGGCAATTTAAAATTCCCCGAAAGCTTTAAACTTTCGGTAACTTTCAAGTACATAAATATTGTTTTTATTAATCGAGTTACATTTAAACATCAAATTTTATTTTTCTACCTTAATATTTTCAAAATAACCCCATTATTTTTTTCTTTTCAGGAAAATAGATGGATATAGAGGATCCTCATGTACTCGTATTTCAATTTATAAACATTAATTAGTTCCTAGGAAAATTCTTATATATATCTCAGAAACCTTTTCCATTAGAATTGTTTTTGTTTTTGTGTTTATGTCTAATGCGGAAGTTTATGTCTCTTGTTTATGTCTCTTTCCATTTTTACTCTTCAATATACATTCTTGTCGTTAGACATTCTGAAAAACTAAACTCTAAACTCATGGCGCAACAGTCTGCTGTGGACCAATGCCGTTGGTGCCCATCTTCGCTTTCTTGACCATGAGCTTGGGGTGCCATACAGTATATGTCTCAGTCAGGGGGTCAACCTGACCATCCAAGCATGCTTGATCCTCATTTTATTGACCCATTGAAGGTATGAAAGACATATATATATATATATATATATATATATATATATATATATATATATATATATATATATATATATATATATATATATATATATATATATATATATATATATATGTGTGTGTGTGTGTGTAATATATCCATTACATTCTTCCTTAAAATGCAACCTGAAAAGGAAAACTAGCTCATATTTACATGGCTGGAGCTAGACTCATCCTGAAAGGAATTAAAATTTTGAAGCAGTCGGGTCGAATCATTTTATTAGAGCGATAAAAAGTACGTCCATTGCAGACGACAGCTCGGAGCGAAGTGTATATCAGCTTTCAACCTTACGCGCGAGACGCTAGGTACATGGACCTGCTATTTTTGAAGGGTCAGCGAAATACTGGGGCTGACGATGCGAACCCACGCTTTTCTCCAGACGTATACACGTGTAGGAATGCGACGATTGCTATTTTATGGGAAGTCCTGTTACTAAGGGCTTTAAAGTGATAAAGTAATGTTACTGGGGATTGGATTTAGGAAAGGGAATTTAAATGATAGAATGGAGGGCATAATATTAAATTTATTACATACACACACACACACACACACACACACATATATATATATATATATATATATATATATATATATATTCGTGTGTGTGAATTAATGTAAATCTTTAAGCACATATATATTCAATAATTTGGTGTCATCCAATGTATGAAATATGCGAAATTCAGTATCTCTTATAAAAGTGGACCTTGCCCAGTCGCAGGGTCGAACCTTGGCCCTCTGGCGTGGCAGCTACTACGCCACCGAGTGTCCCGTTAGACATTCACCGTTTGTTATTCACCGATATTTACTGGCTACTTTATTATGATAGCACCATATAGGTGAGCCAGCATTGCTCCCTATGAGGGAGACGACCAAGACTTTTTCACAATCTGAACCCGAGCCCAGACCGCTAGCCCCCAAACCATGTGGGCGGCATTAGTTTGGTCAAGAAATACTTAAGAATAAAAGATACAGAAAAGTCTCCCTGTTAAAAAATTCATTATTTTACTAAAAACTTAATCAGGCACTTCGAGAATTGTAATTAATATCTTATCAAAAATAGCTTGGAAGGACTATTATTTGACCTGTGGATACGTAAATTCTGAATATTTTTTGTTAATACCTCATAAATATCATTCGAAAGACTCCTTGATTTAAAACTTGAGCTATGTATGCTTACAAGTTGGTCCAGCGGGTACAAAATTATAATACGCACATGGTTTATTCTTTATGGATACTGTTGATATTATATAAACGGGGACTTAATTTCGTAGATCGAAGCAACGTCTGCAATAAATAATTTTGAAAACAACATACCTGGTAAAAATACAGTCGTCATGTTAAAACTAAAACGTCGAAATTCCATAATATCAAAACATCACGCGCAGACGGAAGAAACCACTCAAGTATATTTGTGAAGTTTTGTACAATTCAAACAATTGCATGTCTACAAAGATCCTTTTTATTTAGGGCTCTTTAAGTTTCGGAGAATGATAGAAGTAATTTGTGACATTTGGGGCTACGTATTCTTTTAGCAACCCGATAGAAGAATCTTTGGCTGGCTTTTTGTTTTTGAAGCTGCAATATCGGTTAAATAGTGAATTGGCGATAGCTTTTACACATTTATATTATGACTAGCTGAAACCCGCACTTCGCTACGGAGTACATTCAAATTAAATACAACGGTCAATGTATGCAGTTAATGCCAATATATATATAATAAATACGACGAACAATGTATATAATTGATGTAAAATATATATATATTTATAAAAAAATCGTAAGGGATATTTTTATAGACAAAATAATGTAGAAGAAGATATTCAAATTAAATCTAATATAAAGAATACTAAAGAATATAGTACAGTTAATATAGTACAGTTTCTAGAACATTTCTTTTACTGTATTTTAATATTTTTTTGGATAATGTCCAATCGTCTGCCGCATTAGCGAGAAAAAAAAAATTATTTTTAGTCTATTTAGTTTTTATGCACGTGACGATAAATTTATTTAAAGTACCAGAAAAAGAAGTCACGTGATCGGCATTTAATAAATTAAATTCTAAAAATTAATCTTTAAAAATTCACCAAAAATCAGGTAATGAAGGTAAAGATTCGAAAAAGATTTCATTTTAAAGGAATTTTTATGATCTTTCTCGTGATATAAATTTTATAACCCTCAAATTATTATTTTAAATGCAAACTTAAAAAAAGTAAAAAAAACAGCTTAAAAATTTAATTTTAAAAAATCTAAGAAGAATTCTTCAAAAATCTCTCTTAGTGCACCCCTACACTATAAGAAGAATCGCCATGCAAAATTTCAGCCCTTTAGGTCCAGCGGTTTGGTCTGTGCGTTGTATGTCAGTCAGTCAGTGAATGAATGAATGAGTCAGTTACGGAACTGTTTTATATATATAGACTAGCTGAAAACCAGCGCATCGTTACGGAGTACATTCAAATTAAATACAACGGTCAATGTATGCAGTTAATGCCAAAGAAATTAATATATATATTTTTAATAAATGCGACGATCAATGTATACAATTCATGTAAAAATATATATATGTATGTATTTATATACATATATTTATAAAAAAATCGTAAAGGATATTTATTTTTTTTTGGATAATGTACAATCGTCTGCTGCATTAGAAAGAAAAATAATATTTTTTTTGTCTATTTAGTTGCTATGCACGTGACGATAAATTTATTTAAAGTACCAGGAAAAGAAATCACGTGATCGGCATTTAATAAATTAAATTCTTAAAAGGAATCTTTAAAAATTCATCAAAAATCAGAAAATGGAGGTAAAGGTTCGAAAAAGATTTCATTTTAAAGGAATTTTTAGGATCTTTCTCGTGATATAAATTTTATAACCCTCAAATTATTATTTTAAATGCAAACTTTAAAAAAGTTACAGAAACAGATTAAAAATTTAATTTAAAAAAATCTAAGAAGAATTTTTCAAAAATCTTTCTTAGTGCACCCCTACACCGTAAGAAGTATCGCCATGCAAAATGTCAGCCCTTTAGGCCCAGCGGTTTGGTCTGTCAGTTACGGAACTGTTTTATATATATAGATTCTTGATTTATTTACAATGATATTATGAATGTTTTTGGTAAATAGCAATTTAAATGCTCTTTACCTATCATATATTTACAATATTAGAATATGATATGAATTAAATTATAATTACACTCCATTAGTCCCATTCATTTCGTCACTTATTCTCGCTTAAACCTTCATTATTAAATTGCTATCACTGATCGTGCACTCCAGTTGTAACTTTATATTTTGGTTAAACGGCTCGCTAATCAATCTTTATACCCGAACTCATATTTTTGACTTAAATAACGACTAGTTGATACACGACAAAACATGACGGGTAGGTAATAAATAAATTTACTAATACACAAATTTATTCTCAACACACCAGTGACAAATGTTGAAAATTAAAATAATTCGCACAAACAAATTAATGTGTTTAAGCGGCATCGAGTTTAGAGAGAATCTATAGCTAGATTTAAAAATGTCACTGAGCATGCGCGGATAGCAATTTTTTTAAATTGTAAATTATCGCTCATTAAAGAGCACGAAATAAATAATTTCCATGGGGTTTAATCTTATATTTCACAAACATAATTATCATAAAAATGAAAGTGGCAGAGAGAGAGATTTAGAAAGACTCTTCGAAATAAATGTGTTTATGATTAAAACACGTCACCGAGCATGCGCAGAAACAGTGAGTTTGTAAAGACAGTTTTAAACATGCCACTGAGCATGCGCAGAAATCAATTTTTAATTCTAAGTTATCGCTCATTAATAGCAATTGCGGTTGCAAAAACCAAATTCGACAAATCTACAGATTAAAATCTTTCGTTTAAGACCAAAATGAAGTAAATTGATGCAGTAGTTTTCTCTCCCGGACTACCCAAAAAGTCGGCTTAGCAAATTAAATATATAGATTAGTACCAGTTAATTAATTCTTTATATTTTTCTCCTGTCCTCTACAATTCCAAATATCACGATGTTTCTTTCTTCAGTGTGAGTTGTATTCAGTATTTGCGTCGATGACGTCAGACACTTCTTATAACTTCGCAACTAGAATACCGTATGAGAATAACTTCCTTCAAGATCTCGCTTAACGCGACAGAAGTATTCAAGCTTTTAAGCCGTAGCTGGGTGAGATCATGCTTATTCACGTTACAACATAAGCAGCAGTTTTACACATTTATATTGCATGCGTTAATTTACAATTCCCTCGCCGTTCAGGAAATAGATTTATTAAGAATATCACATTCTCTCCCCGAACCTCATACGCAGTCATTTACCTGCGTTTCATAACTATGCAAAATAGCTTAATATTCTTCAACAGATGTCAGATGTCCCATATTTTCCCTAGAGGAACTTTCAGACACACATACAGGCCACTGGACCTGACTAATAATCATCAACTATGTAAACAAAGCTATGTAAATATATCTAGTCTATAATGGACTTCATGCGACAGCAAACATTTATCAACCAAAGTTATATATATATATATATATACATACACATATATATATATATATATATATATATATATATATATATATATATATATATATATATATATATATATATATATATATATATATATATATATATATATATTATATATATATATATATATATATATTATATATATATAATGATAGTTTTTACTTTAACTTGAACAAAGGTAGAATTTTAATGAATCACATGTAATTCAATCTTTTTATCAAATAATCTAGTCACTATTTTTGATGAATAATATATCCCTTTTGTTATGAATTGTATTGATTTATATCCTTGTATTATCTAGGATTGAGCACTCGCAAGAAACTTTTGAAAATGTAATTAACTTTTCGTTTTAAAAGTGTGAAATAATCCATATAAAGGCTCAACATAAAGCTGAGAAAATTCTAAATCTGAAATGAAGTTATCTAGAACTATTGCACTAAAATTTATAATAATACTTAAACAAAAATTATTGATTTATAAGCATAAAGAAATATGCGATTAAGGAGATGGAATAAATGAGTAATCAGAAAAAGAGTGAAACTAAAAATAAATTTTGAAAACTATAAAATAAATCATGCCATAAAAAACAGTTATTTAAGGGGACTCACTACCCTTAAATCTTTAAAACATTCGAATTTTTGAAAAAAAATATATGTTAAAGCCTGATTATTTCTGAACAGAATAAAGTAAACCGCATGAAACTATTCCGCTTAATTCCGGAGATATTGATATTCTAAATATTTAATTACTGATCAAGTTTATGCTAAGAAAAATTTTAAAATCATATTTCTCAAAATGTAATTTTGCATCATTCCGAAACTGATATCTCAAAAACTATGAAACATAATTCCGTGAAATTTAACTCACTGCATAATCATGTTATTTTATTGCGTCTGAACTAGAGTTATTGCAATCACTGCACATTTCGTTATTTTTTCTTGGGTAAATTAAGGAAAAAATTTAAGGAAATTTTAAGTATATTTTGAGGAGTTTTAAAAAAATTGAAAAATATTTTAATGTCGAATGTTTTATGTTCAATTGTATTTTGAATTATTTATTTTAAATATAAAACAGGAATTATACATTTAAGTGTAAAATTAATTTCATAGTTCTGCGCGCGAGCCAGTATACAATGAAAATACTTAAAAAACAAGGTATATCTAAAGCATTTAAAAAAAATCGTTTAAAATTATTTTGAGAGTTGAAAATTTGTTTATTAAAATAAATATATCAATTTATCATATACATAAAATTTAGAAAAATTGGGAGTAAATTGAAATAGTTACAAAGAGTCAAAAAGTATGAAAATATGCCTTATTTTCTCGACTTAAAGGTCGTGAGTCCCCTTAACGTAAAAAAAAACAATATACTAAAATAAAATATTGTCTGAAAAAAATTCATCAATGAACTCCCCCCCCCCCCTACCGTATTTATGTAGAAATTTAAGAAAGATCTACTTTGAAAATAAAATAGCCGTTACACACTTAATGCGGCCATTTCGAAAACAGTTCATTTCTCGTTGCAGCTTCAGAGAGCGAGAAGAGAGTGCTTTCGACGCCTTCTTAATAGTTCCGTCGACAGAGTGGTGAAGTTGTTTGCCATCTTGTGCAAGTTTATGATGTAGAAAGGAAGCGGTTGAAAGATATTTGCATTTCCTCTTCTGGGAGGTTTCACAAAATTAGTTCATTACAAACACACTTTCGGAAAATTGAGTGGGCCATTCGCTTCAAGCTTTGACCTGTTCTATTGTGAGCAGGAAATTAGACACTTTCAAAAGTAGAGATTGCTTGGGCAGTACTCATTTTATGTGACATGGAATCGCTCGTTGGATAATTTTTATCAGAGCGATTTCTGCTAGTATTTTGGTACGGATTTTAATGTTTTTTTAGGCTCTCTATCTATTCCACGCACTCTCATTTCAAGGCAATACTCATGTTATGTGATACGATGATAATAATTGCTGTCTTTAAATTCATTTTTCAAAATTATATCAAAATATGTTACCATATGTTCATCTACATATCCATCAGATACAAACTCTTTCTTTATATATACCCCAATATACAAACTGATAAATCATTCATACATATATATATATATATATATATATATATATATATGTGTGTGTGTGTGTGTGTGTGTGTGTGTCACGACTGCGATTCAGTTGCAGAATAATTGTAGATAAGTCCACTCTGCGGGAGAAATATATATCAACCAGTCCGGTCCGCCAAATTCGACTGAACCCCTCCAGCCGAAAACGCGCGTTCTATCTCTATCAAATATATCCCTAAACTCCACGCTTTGTTCTTTTCGCGCGTTATGCAAAAGCGTGAGCGATCATCCCAAGCCCCTCTCTAGAACATTCGACGATTGCGTTATACAGCACGTGAGAGCAATTCGATGACCCTGAACTCTCCGCTGCGAAAACGACAACACCTAGCAAACGGGAGTTCAGTATACTCGTTAGTGAATCTTTTTTCTTTTTTATTAATAATTTCTAGATTTGGCAAATAAATAAATAAATAAATATATATATATATATATATATTCATTTATTTATTCATATATACTGGTTTAATGGTTGGCTACGAGTACAGAAATTTTATTACGTTAGTCTGAAATCTCAAAGTAATGTCTCAGCTATTTGGGTTTTTCTTAATTTACAACGTTATACAACAGTGAGATATGTAACTGTGTATACTTCGATACTTGGAGGCATGAATCCTAGATTAGACACTGAAGGCGTAGACACCTGTGGCCTCGTCTTTGAGCGATGAAGGTCTATGTGTGTTTTCCTCTTACTTCTGCAGTGTTCGGTGCTCTGTACGGCGCCAAGTGTGAGGTTCGTAGCATAATACGCTTCCTGAATGCAAAAACACGTTCGCCCTATTGAAATTTACAGACAGATAACTGAAGTTTATGGAAAATGTTATGAATGAAGCTTCAGATCGAAAATGGTGCATTATGTTTAAATGCCGCAGCCTACTGCGAGACCCTTCACCGACTACGCCGCGCCATTCAAAACAATCGGCGTGGATTGTTGTCCAGCGGCACTGTGCTTCTTCGCTCGTCCGCATGCTGCTGCGTTGACGAAGGAATTTGCTTCAGCATTTAACTGGAAAGTTTTTCAACATCCGCCTTATAGCCCGGGTATGGCCCCCACTGATTACTTTCCTTTTTACCAAGTTGAAGGATTTTTTGGGCGTAAACCACCATGGAAACGATGACGAACTGAAAGAGGAAGTTAGTGACTGGTTCAAAAACTTGGCGGCAAGTGAGTATGCAGAAGGCATAGGAAAGCTGGTACAGCGCTTTGACAAATAGTTAAGATATCAAGATGTGTTGTACAATAAGTTTTCTTTCATAATCTTGAATAAAAATGACTAGAGAAACAAACGTTCTTTACTTTTAGAATGACCCTCGTATTACATTTGTGTAGAAAACATAATGAGGGAAATTGAACGGCCATAAATTTCCCTGACATTTTGGAAACTGAACAGGGAGAGAGGCGTATCGAAATGAAATTTCCCGAGTTCGACTTCCATTCATGGAACAAATTTTTATACAGGAGTTTCAAAATTATTTAATTAATTACAGGAGTTTCAAAAATTTTATACAGGAGTCCGAGGTAGCCTACTAGTAGCCCAGAGGATGCTCGGTTCGAATTTCGAAGAGTGCAATTAAATGCCTTCGAGTCTAGGCCGGATACGGTTGCATTAAATACGTAGACTGAAAAGTCCTTCTATGATGTGAGTGGATGAAAGTACGAAACTTCCAGATGTTTGCTCTGGGCGTGCTCGAACAAAATTGAGATGGCGCCAAGGTCTAATGTTGATTCTCCTGTCTGATACTCCAGAAGTAGCCAAAAAGTAGTCATGGTGCCAAGAAGTAATCAATAATTCCTGTGGTATACTGTGCGAATGCCTCACGATAAGTGCCTCTACATTTAAAAAAAAAGCAGAACTAAAAAGAAAAAAGTTTTGACACTATAAATATATGTACATGTATTGCACAAATTTGGAATAAATTAATAGAGAAATATTTTTAATCATAGGAAGAAAATTAAAAATACGATTTCATTCTCATGCCCCATTAAAACTTATGATAAAATAAGTAGATTGGTTTAAGGGGACAGTGGACTTTCAAAATTGTGAAATTTGTCCAAGAATTCGATATTTTAATTTGATTGAATTATAAAACTACGGACGAGTAGGAATGTGTTGCAAAAAGCATTTTTAATTTCTGTGACTACCTTCTTAGTTATAGGCATTTCTATTTAATTTAGATATTAAGTGGTTACTAATAGCAATAACTTTAAATGTTTTTTTTTTTTTTCAAAATAAAAATTTTTGCGTCATACGAATATTCAAACTGCTCCGGGCGCAGTTCTAATGATCGTATTGCTTTTAAATTTAAGTTTTATATACTTAACTGTATATCAAATAAATCTTATTGAAAAAAAATTTGCTTCGTAGCTCAGAATTTCTAAATTGAGTACTCGAAAAGATGATTTATAGGTATTTTGCGTCATAAAAAGGGGTGCTTTAACTATTATTATTTTTTTCTCTTTATATTTTTAATGAATGCTTAAAATAAGCAATAAGTTTCATTGTCAGTTCTATAAGGTATCCTGTAAATAAAAATTACCATATTATATGCAAAAGAAATGAGCATGGAACATTTTTAATGAGGCCAATTTTTGATGTAATTCATAATTCATAATTCATAAATTATTAATATTTCATCTTTAAATTTTAACCACTTTTACATATCTATGGTATTTATATATCACATATTCAAATTTCAAGCAAATCCATTCAAAACAAAAAAAGTTGGGTTTGAAGGTCCATTGTCCCCTTAAACAAATACTACTATGTAGTTATGGGATTAGTTGATGAGAGAAAATCTTAAAATCCTTGGAATGAATGTAAATTATCGAATTTAGAATCAAATCGTGGCAGAAATTTATTATAGAAACATTTCAAAGATTGTAATGTATATTGACATACTATTATGTCAGAAAAGAAGTTGATGATTTGAGGAAGAACAGAAATGAAAATAATTTGGATTCTAGTCCTCCAAAAAATTTGTTATAGAGACCTTTGCCTGCCTTTAATTCCTCCTGCTATAGTATTATGTAAATACAAGATAATTTAACGGAGAAAATTGAGAATCATAGAGAAAAAGAAAAAAGTTCTAATAGAACTGTCAGTCGCGTAGGTATTTGTTACAGATACGTTCGACTGTTTTATATTAATCCATTATATATACCATATGTAATGTGACATACCACTATGTAAATGTAGGGTAAATGATTAAAAATATGAATCTTCGGAGAAAAAGGACAACAAACTTAAGGTATCCGACTACGTTTAAAATATTGATTTTGACGAAAATTCCGAAATTGTTTTTATTTCTTTTTTTTTAAAGATTGTACATTTGTGTTTCTAAATCTGCTTTTACTTTTTCGATACGATCATTAGAAAGTAAATGAGAGTGATTTAAAGGTCAGCATCAGCTATGGATTTCAATACAAGTTGAAAATTTTAATCGTGTTTTCTGAAGAACTTATTTTTCATTAAAAATTTAAACGACTCTCGTGATTACCCAAAATCTAACCATGATATGTCTATGAAATTTTTCACCTATGTTTTTCATAGTACTAAGAATGTAATGGACTACCGATTTGGTTCTAGGTATATTATTTGTTGATTTATAGTTGCATTTATAAAAAATCTCATGGAAAATGACTAAAATTTTACATGTAATTGCATAGAATGACCTGTATGTTTTTTTAGATTTTGAGATATCGATTAGCTTGTAGGTCATTACACTCAGAAGGTATTTTTAGTACATATAACAAAAAAAAGTTAATGTGATATGCACAATTTATTTTGTTAGTGCTAGAGCCGTTTTTTTTAAATTTGCTAAATTTCGACCCAATTTCCTCAATTTTGTAAAACTTTGCATAGTTCATGTCTATTTTATCATCATTTTCGAGTTTTGGTGTTATATTCCTTCGGAAAATAAGATATAAATTTTCGCACGTACAATTTTTCTAAAAAAGGGCTCTGAGCGTAGTCGGATACCTTAAATACGTCTGCTTGTCTTTACTGTGATTTGTTACAGATGCGTTAAACCGCTCTAAATGAACCCTGATATGACTTCACGTAAATATGGAATCAGTTGATGGAGAAAAATTGCGAACACCATAGGTAGTGAAGAAAATATCAATAAAAAAATACCTTGAAATTCATTTTCTATTCATATTTTCTTATCTTCAGGTAAGGAAAAGTGATGAAGATTTATCAAAGACGAGGAAAGGAAAAATGCAAAATGAAATAAACTTAGGGTGAGATCTCGCATACAAGTGACAAAACACGAGACTGACTGGAAATCGTCAAGAAAATCTTTAAAAGAGTATTTTATTATATAAATATAATTATATTTACCCATTCTCCTCTTTCATACCGGACTGGTTTTGTGTCTGAAAAAATGCATCTATCATTTTGTGCTCTATGAAAAGCTAACGTATTGAAATAAATCTCATACCGTTGTCCTCATCTCTTTTCAAAAATTGGTATTACACAGTCCTTAAGCAATTATTCCAAGTATGGCACAGTACATATAAAATTTAATTACTTTGCCCAGTTAAAGACCTTTTGTCATATTGGCAAAAATATAGTATTTAAAGAAGACAGTTTATGATAGCAGGTAGAGAAGGAAAAAAATTGACGGTTGATAAATCTGATAAATATGTTCATGGGGTTACAAAATTTTTAGAACTTTTCTTTGATTAGGTACCCCTCCTTTTGACGTTATTTGCTATTATATATACTAGACAGGGGTGCGGAACCATTTCCATTTGCGGGTGTTATTAAACAGAATCAAAACCCGGAAATCTAGAATATTTCATGGGTTTCGGCTTTCATTTGTTTCGAAAGATTTTGACCCTATTGGCTTTTTACTAGATTTCTTTTATTTTTCGTATCTTTAGATTATAGTTCAGATGCAGTTGGGATATGCATCATAAAAAGGGTCGATAATTTTTTTTGTTCTTTTCTTACGGATTAGATCATGGTTTGGTAATTTATTCCGTTGTAGAAGTGAAATTTAAATCACGTATAGTGCTACAATTTATTTGAATGCTTCTGCTCGTACAAATATATCTATACCGATATTATTGGTTTACTGTACTTTCTCTTATAAATAATATATACACAGTTCTAAAACTCTACGTTTGTTTCCGTGTTATTCAATCTAATGAAAGCTGTGAAATATGACTCTATAATAAAAGTACAGTATCCTTAAAGTTAGCAACAAAATTAAACAAGAAAATCAACCTACCAAACTAACGAATGAAAATAAGAAAAAAAACTTTAGCTGATTTACTGGATTAGTTATAATTAAAACACTCCATTCGAATTTGCAAGGTCAGAAACAATTTTCGCTCAGACGACCATTTATCAGCTCCTTCTGAAAAACTATCCTTTCGACTTGGAAATTAGTATAAAGTACCTTAAGTATTTAGGTAGACTTCTAAAGTGTTCTCACTCCTGAAATAAATCAAGCATTATAATAAGAGGGGTAAAAATATTTCATATATATATATATATATATATATATATACAGTCGGACCTCTATTTAACGAACCTCTATTTAGCGAATTTCTCTATTTTGCGAACTTTTCCTTGGAACAAAGAACATTTTTCGAATTTCTTCGTAAAATAACCTCTAAATAGCGAAGTGCATTCTCTATTTAACGAACTTTTTCTTCTGATCCAATATTTTTTTCCTCCATATTTCTCAAAATATTTCTGAACATTTCAAACTTATTCTTTCTTTTAACACATTTAACAAATTAACTTTCTTTTAACACATTCCGACGCGAATTACAGTTTGAAGAAAATACGCCTGAAGGGCTTTTTAGTACATTGCAAAGATGCGAGACGTATTATGAGAGAAAACATTTTTTCAAATAAATAACTTTTTCAAACAAATAACAAATATTTTTTCAAACAAATGACAAAATTAAGAGACTTTGTCAGTAATTAAATTTAAGGACACTTGAGGTAATGTATGCTTAAAATTACTTATGATAAATGCGATAATGTCATTAACATTTATTAATTTTAATATATTTTTTAAATCGAAAATACAGTGCATTTACGGACAATGTTTTGTATTATTCTTGTTTTCCTTGCAGATTTCTGTTTGATGGGTAAGGTAAACTAAAGAAATTGATATTAATTAAAGGAAATAGACACAAATTATAGAAATTTGTATCTATTACACAAATTATAGAAATAGACACAAATAACAGACAAAATAAAGGTGTGATTAATTTTTTATTAATATTATTTAGTGTTTATGAATTTAAAATCTGTTTTGTGTAGTTTAAAGTATTTTAAAAGGTGAATCTGTATTTAACAAATTTTCTATATAACGAACTTTTTTTCGGGATTTAACGACTTCGTTAAATAGAGGTCCAACTGTATATATATATATATACAGTGGAACCTCGCATAACGAGTATAATTCGTTCTAGAGTCTTACTCGTAATGCGAAACAATTTTTCCCATATAAATTAATGTAAAATACGATAATGCGTTCCATGCCAAAAAATACTGAATTTTTTTTACATGTAACGTTTATTATTTAAAGAAAATTACTTATACATAAATTCTTAAGGAGCAAAATCATCCATACGTAGTTTATTATTTACGAAATTTTGACACATATCTAATATTTTGACTAGAAAGCTATCTGGCGACATTTGTTTTTCTCGGCGCTTCAAAATTTGCCGAAAATGTGTCACCGCATCGTCATCGAATAAATTTACAGCGCGCATAGCCACCGTCTTATCAGTTTGATGCTTTGTAACTTACGATGCAACAGTTTCCCATGCTTTCATCATTTCTTTTATAGTGCCAGAAGATCGTTTCTTTGCTGTTTCTTCGTCCTTCTCCACCGACAAACTCTCCTCTACAACTGCTTGCTGCGAAAGACACTGCAATTCTATTGGCTGTTCGGTGGTCAGCTCTCGGTTGTGCTCTTCCACGAGCTCCTCAAGATCATTGTTATCCCCCAGTCCCATGATATTTGCTTCTCGAACCATCCATGACTACCCTTAAATACTTATTTTTCGGCCGTCGATGATCCTGGTGACGTGAAGATCTGAATGACGTCAAGAGGGGACTTCCTTCCACGTCACTCGTTATGCGAAATGTTGTTCGTTAAGCGAGCCATTTTTTTTTAAAGATTTATTTTGCTCGTTATGCGAAATACTCGTTATGCGAAGTGCTCGTTAACCGAGGTTCCACTGTATATATATATATATATATATATATATATATATATATATATAGTTTACAAATGTAAATTACTTAATATGAAACAAAAAAGAGTAAATAAATTTTAGGCGCTAAGCTGCTCACAAAAATATTTACGATATATAGATATTTAAAATTAAGATAATTAAAAGGGCAGATGTGACCATTTAATACACCTCTAACCTGAAATAAGATTGACATATATAAATAGGCAAAAACGGAATCGGAGGTGGTATAGTTGATGACTGGGGGGGGGGGGGGGGTTGTGACCCCCCAACCCCGGTTAAACATGTTTTAAGCCAGGCAACACTCCCACTCCATGTTTAACCGGGGTTGGGGGTCACAACCCCCCTGTCATCAACTATACCACCTCCGATTCCGTTTTTTGCCTATTTATATATGTCAATCTTATTTCAGGTTAGAGGTGTATTAAATGGTCACATCTGCCCTTTTAATTATCTTAATTTAAATATCTATCTATCTATATATATATATATATATATATATATATATATATATATATATATATATATATATATATATATATATATATATGTGATAATAATCACATTTGGGAAATTTAGATGCAGTCAGGCACGAGGAGTGAATCATCTAGTAAATCGCTGCGCACAAATTGGAGAGATGCAGTCGGGCGTAGTGTTGATCCAGGAAAGCACTTACTAAATTTTGTAGATAAACACATGGAGCCATAGAAGAGAATCACAGATTGCAGGATATCCAGGATATCACCTTTATTTACTTCTGAAGCATCGCGATGGTATCGCGACTGCAGTGGCTACATGTTTTGTCCGGCGCCTTTGCCAGGACGGGACGCCGATTACATCAACAACAGTTAGAAACGAAGAGAGAGCGGACAGCATGTCCGATAGCGACAAGAGTTAGCAACGAAGAGAGGGAAAAGTCTTGCGTTCATGCAATATTAAATGGGTGTTTTGCGATATTTTCGCCAGAGGGCCTAAACTACTAAATTTTTAATTGGGCGACCTAGATTCGTGGAGTTCACGTGTCCACTTAAGCTTCCCGGGGATTGATAAATTCCGCGCTTGCTAGAGCTGAGACCTATGGCCTGGGCATTGGATAAGTGGCCATAAGTTCTTGCAAAGTGGGGTTTATTTGACGTTATAGAGACATAAATTCAGAGTGTTTCGAGGGCTCTTCAAGAATTTTGACACTATACGGACATTCGGAATCTCATAAACTTCGAACACTCATATCTGGGGATATTATTGAGTTCCGATACTTCACATGCCTGCTTAATGATCTGCAGGGCTGCGATAAATTATACTTACTTTACTTTTAGGTCGCAAATTTTGGAAAAGGGGTCGTGCTTTATTAAAAGGAGAATTTAGAATATGTTTTAAAGTAAAGTAATTTAGGACGTCGCGTTTTCTTGTTACATAAATATATATATATATATATATATATATATATATATATATATATATATATATATATATATATATATATATATATATATATATATATATGTATAAGACTTCTATTTATACTCTTCTTAATTCCCTAATTTGCAGTCGTTGGTAATCATGACACGAATTAACAGACAATTAAGTTCTAATCAGAGATTATAATTAAGATCTAATTAAGTTCTATCGTTTATCATTCCAGATTAATATCATTTCAGTTCCAGCAAGTTCATTTCAATATTTCCCTCAAAAACTCCTCACCCGCGAAACCACATCTTTACGGATCGATATTATCAAATTGTTCTGCCTCACTGTTAGAATCGCGTAGTATGTTTTCACACTCCCAAAGCACGATACCATTGCGTGGGAGTTAAGCGTGTGATGGATGCATCATTGGGTGATTCACACCTTTGTGCTTTTCAATGCACGCGGAACACCCGAGCTAGCGTGGCAAGCAATTAATTATTCATCACCTTTGGTCTTGTGAACTCTCTGCTGCAAAAAATAACTTACTTCCTGAAATAGAAAAACGCTAGAATTTCTAATAGTAAATTACCGTTTAACGCTAATTTGCCTAATTTTAACCCCATTAAATCTAGTTAATTATAGTCTACGTTCCTAGCATTACATATATATATATATATATATATATATATATATATATATATATATATATATATATATATATATATATATATGTGTGTGTGTGTGTGTGTGTGTGTGTGTGTATGTATGTATGTATAGATTAATCATATGGTGAATTGGGCTTAGTAGTCTAGCCTTGGTCATATAAACCCCAAATCAATTAATTCAATTAAACTATTTCATAATACTTTTATTACTTTAAGCACATTATGGTTATCAAACAGTTCAACATATTATACGAAATGTAAAGGAGAAGAAGATATTTACATAATTGAAAGTAGAGAGAATGGTTAATGGCAATCCCCGATTAAATCTCCAAGTCCTTAGAACCGACTCTCACATCATCATATATTAAATATTGTTTCTATTTACCACGTGACCGAACGGTGCCATATGTCGCTTGCGCATATAGCACCGTTTCTGTGGTGCCATATGCGCAGGCGACATCCAGGCACATATAGAAAGAACGGGGATGTTAGTTATATATGAAAGAGAAAATTGACATAGAATTGAAACCGGTGGGGCCTCATTATATATATATATATATATATATATATATATATGTGTGTGTGTGTGTGTGTGTGTGTGTGAGTGTGTGTGTGTGTGTGTGTGTGTGTGTGTGTGTGTGTGTGTGTGTGTGTGTGTGTGTGTGGTAAACCTTAAACAAAATATGAACGTTTAAGAGCTAATCGAAATGCAAAATTATTAAATTAAATACCGCTGCACAGATTCAGTTCGAGTCCATAGCTACGGCAAGATTAATTGGGATATTGGGGTATGTCACTCAGCGATGAATGTACTGAGTAGGAAGTAATTCGCTTATCAAATTGGATGGCAGTGTAATTTAGTATTTACAAGTATAATGGCATTTAAGCTGTTACCTGAAATCACCGTGAGAACGGAACATCCAAGTAAGGCTTTCCAGAGCCAAGTAGGGAGAAATATATACATAATCTGATAACGTAAATCTCATAAATGTTTAAATAACATTAAACGAGTAATCATATCAAACAAATGTATAAATCTTACGCAATGTCTGATTGCATTCAATGTTGTGTTCTCGTTATAACCTCGTGCTTTTTATCTCAGCGATATGATTTTCTGTAGAACAGTTTAATTAACCGCATATTTGAAATTTCTTTCTAGAATTAGATTGGCCCATAGTGTGTTATTTCTCTATTGATGATAACAATCTCTCTCTGTATGTAAATGGATGCACTATATGTGTATTTTCCAGCATCACTCTGGAACGCCTGGAGCAATTTAAGACAAACTTGGTACACATATGACATACAATCTGGAAAGAAACATTGGGGGAGGGGGAAAACGCCCGTAGCATCCCAGGGGTGAGGGGAGACATGTAAAAACTAATTGAAAACTACTGACAATAGCATTGAATCCATTGTTTTCGGGGTCACTGAGATGAATTGTGACACTCCCGATGCCGTGTTATTGTAAAGTCGGCCCTCATCAGCATTAGGGGAGGGGAGAGGAGGGGGAAGAAAGGTTGAAAAATTAAATGTCCCAAATGACTGAGAGTAGTGTCGAACCTACAGTTTTCGGAGGCACTCCTACTTATATATATATATATTTATATATATATATATATATATATATATATATATATATATATATATATATATATATATATATATATATGTATATATATATATATATATATATATATATATATATATATATATATATATATATATATATATATATATGTATATATATATATGTATGTATATATATATATATATATATATACATTTATTTATTTATTTATTTATTTATATATATATTTATATATATATTTATATATATATCAGATGAATAGTGACAGTCCAGATGTCATTTAAGTTTAAGTTCAGTTCCCCGAATAATGATGGGGGGAGGGGGAGAAAGGAGGGAAAAGTAAAATGTCCGAAATGATCGATAGTAGTGTCGAATCCATTGTTTTCGCGGTCGCTGAGATGAATAGTGAGACTCCCGATGCCGTTTAGCTGATAATTCAGCCCCATCAGCATTGGTTAAAGGGGGGGGGGGGAGATAAATGTTCAAAATGACCCAGAGTCGAATCCATAGTTTTTGGGGTCGCTTAGATGAATAGGGACACTCCCGAGGCCGTTTTTGTGTAAGTTCAGTCTCCGTCAGCATTGGGGAGCAGGGGGGAAGACGGTGTGAAAGCTAAAGCGTCCAACATGACCTAGATTAGTGTCGAATGCATACTTTTCGGGGTTACTGTGATGAATAGGGGAAACTAAAAATGTTGTTTTTAATCAAGTTTTGAGTTATATTAATATTATAGAAAATTTAAAATTTTACTCTAATTTGTATACTGTACATACGCTTTTAAATAAATATAAATAAAATTACTTAGATTTTACACTATTGGTAGAATTCATTCCTTTTTCTGTCCAATAAAAAATTGGGATAAATAATTTCCGGGCAATGCCAGATAAACAGCTAGTTGACGCATAAAACTGGTAATGAATAATTTTTGCTTATTTAACATAAAAATCCCGTCACAATAAATTTTCTAGCGGTATTTCAATATTATTGAAAAAATGCTATAATTTCTACATTTAACTTAAATATAAGTATATATTGTTATATACACTTATACTATTTCAGAAATTTATAAGAGAAAATTCAATTTTTTTTCTTTATTATCTCTTATGAAATAAACAAAATACGTCTAAAAACTTTAGTTTAAAAAATTGTAGCTATAACCATATTAATCAGGAATACATTGTCCATTTTAATAATATTAACACCATTTAGCCATAACTCTTTCACAGTGAGTAAATTTAAGAGAGTTAGAAGGCTTCATCTAATGAGATACCGGAAAGCTCCTTTAGATTACTTTTAAGGGAATTAAACACCTCAAATCTCAAAATAGGATCACCAAAAAGCATTTTTTTAATCTAATTTATAGTTTTTATAAGATAAGTTATTGATTTCTACTTTCAACTGCGGCATTTTAGACAGTTCGTCTCAGTTATAAAGTTTCACAAAAAGCTGCGAATGAAATGTCCTTCAAATTTATTTTAACGTAGGTTCACATTCCGCTATACGGTCCTCCGGAAAGCAAAATTTCAGGCGCTAAATCTGTCCGTCGTCGTGAGTTATGATTTTGACAGTGTGCCAAAACTAGCCTATATAACTTGGGCAGGCAGTAAACAGCTAAAATGGTGTCAAAGTTTTGACACACGTTATATATATATATATATATATATATATATATACAAGGTGCGCCCATACAGTAACCGGACAAATTAAAAGATCAAACAATAAAATAAAAAAGGTGAAAGAATAATCAGCTGGCTAGAAAGAGTGACATCTCAACTCTTGTTAAAGCCAGTTTAAACTGGTTATTTAGTCGTTTGCATATCAAAACGCCGTAGTAATTTTCATTTACTGAGAAGGCATTGTACAAAAATATTTACTTCGGAATGGAACTACGTTGTAACATTAAATTTTGTTACAAATTAGGTAAATCTGCTACCAAAACTTTAGAGAGGCTTCGAACGGTATATAGTGATGCGTCGTTATCAAGAACACAAGTGTATGAGGGGTACAACCGATTTAAATGTGGGTGGGAAAGCATTGAAGATGAACCAAAGACAGGAAGCCCTTAAACTTCAAAGCATGAGGAAAATATGGAGAAAATTCGTTCTTAAAATCAAAGACTAAGGTGATGCTGATTGTATTTTTTGGTTACAAATGACTTATTCACCACGAATTTGTTCCTGAAAATCAATCAATTAATCAGTATTTTCACGAGGAGGTGCTTTTTCGATTAAGAGACGGGATAAGGCGAGTTAGGAAGGAACTGTTTGATTCTCGGCAATGTTTTCTTTTACACGATAATGATAGGCCCCGTACAGAAATTTCTCTACAACAATATCTTGCTAGGCATTCAATTACAGTGATAAATCAGCCACCATATTCCCCCGACTTATCGTCAACTGATTTTTTTTTTCCTTTTTCCGAAGCTGAAGATGACCATGAAAGAACAGAGAGAGATTTTAAAACGTCTCGGAATTGTTACGCGTATTATGCGAACGGTTAGTTCCAACGCCTATAAACAGTGTTTCGATGACTTGGAGAAACGTTGAAAAAATTGTATAGCCTCCTTTGGCGATTATTTTGAAGGAGTTAAATTTATTTGAAGGTGAGTAATATTTTCTTATTTATATTTGTCCGGTTACTTTATGGGCGCACCTTATATATATATATATATATATATATATATATATATATATATATATATATATATATATATATATATATATATATATATACATATATATATACATATATATATATATATATATATATATATATATATATATATATATATATATATATATATATATATATACACATATATATATATATATATATATATATATATATATATATATATATATATATATATATATACATATATATATACATACATACATACATACATATATATATATACACATATATATACATACATACATACATATATATACACATATATATACATACATACATACATACATACATACATAACACATATATATATATATATATATATATATATATATATATATATATATATATATATATATATATATATATATACATACATATATATATATATATATATATATATATATATATATATATATATATATATATATACATGACACATACATATATACATACAAAATAGGTAAGCAACGATAAGAAATCCTACGTTAATAACCCGCGGTAGTTTCGTTAGAAGAGACTACCTGAATTATTTTTACATTATTAGAACACTTATGTAAATATAATAAAAAAAAATGGAAGAATTACGTGAGAATATTTATGAAGAGACTGCTTGATCAAATAATGGCAATGTTTTTCGCTACGCTTCGGAACGGGTATCTTATTTCTTTTCACGTATTGAATGCATTAGTATCTTTCAAATAAAAGTCTTACAAGAATACGGCAATGGCAACGACGTTAAACATTCTTTTATATTAGTTCCGAACAATTAGGAAATTCATTTTTTTCCCTCATGCAGGAACAGTATACACTCAACAACTTCTTTGCTACAACTTCTCTGCTGCAATAATCTTGAAAATAACTGATATTTCATTTCACAAACTAAGAGTAAACTATGAGCAAACTAAGCGTCAGTTTTTACAGATCGTCTGTCGAAGGCACGAAACATCTTTGTTTTACCGGAAGCGTGCATCGTTCAACGAAATTTCAGCTGACCCTGAAGCAATGACGGAGTGTTTATTTCGCACATTTGGATTACTCCAAGTTTAAGGCTGCTGCGTACTAACCCTATTGGATTCGCTCACCTCAATAATAACCTATGGAGAAAATGTGTCCACCATTTACAGTTACATAAATGTCGATAATCCAATAAAAATGGCATTTTTAGATAGCCTGAACTTTTCTGCAACTTGCAATAGGATTCATTTTATGAATTCATGCACCAAAGGAATTTAGGAGCGTTTAAAAACGCTATACTGGATTTTTAACCGACGAATTTAAATTTTGAAATATATTATTCGCAGTTTTTTTTTAAACGGAAAATGCCCAAATGTGTAAAATTTCTTTCTCTATTAAGGAGTACAAGTTTTTAAAAAAATCTCTATATCCAAGTCGGCAATCCTTGGGCAAATTTTCTGTATAGATTAACATGGAGGTGAGCGAATCCAATAGGGTTAGTACACAGCAGCCTTAAGGGGACAGTTCACCTCTGAGTGGCATTAAAATGTAAAAAATCAGTGTATTTTTGGAATTTTATTATTTACTAACTATTGAAGCTATTAACTCAAAATTTTGAAGTCTGCTACTTTAAATATTGTTTTGTTATATAAAAATATTACATCAAGTTAAATAGTTTTAAAATTATTTTTAAAATTTAAAATATAATATCATGTTTTCTTTATTATGGACTTTTGTTGTATCATTGCGCGCAGGATATTGTAGTAAAGCGCTTTTAAATAAAAAGCTAGCTTTATTACATGTTGGTGATAAAATGCCGGAATCAAACTTAACGCCGACAGTAATTAGGACGTAGCCCGTGCGAGACAGTTTTATGAGATTTGAAGATAGGAAGATCTGAGATTGGAGACAGTTGGAGATTAGTTGACGGAGCCAAAAAGTGACATCATGTTACAAAGGTCTTTTATGTTGAATTTATGGTATACAGAGATCCCCATCGCCACGTGCAATTCTTGGGTGGTCTGATATGGGCAGGCAGTGAGGGCGTGAGGTTTAAGTTCAGAAGCCAATGAGGAAGTGTGAAAGGAGTACAGCGAATGAAAAGTTTACGGTGTCCGGATTGGCTGATTGAAGTTTATGAGAAGGTGAAGTCATAAGTGTGAAAGGGGATTAAAATAAAAGATATAGAAGGAGTTTGGAGAAAAGGAAAAGGAGAGAGAGAGAGTCTGGATCGGGTAGGTTGTAGGTCCCCATCTCCAGCACGACTTAAAAGGTTATACTTTACGTGGACTTGAGGGTTCCACATAAACCTGTTACGGCCACTGCGAGACTGCGTGGACTAAGTAAAATAGAGAGGTCCGCACTCAGATCGCCGCCGAGACCGAGAGACCACAGCCGAGAAGCAATCCCCCATCGAGGACGAAATCGAGAAGTTACACTACGAGGAGAGCCCACGACGTGAAGAGATACCCATCGCCAGTGCAAAATAGTGAAGGGACGATTATCGACTGAGAGAAAGTGATCATTCATCGTGAAAGAAATAGAAATAGCCCCCTGCCCGGTGTAGCAGATTGACTCCGAACCCTCGGCGAGGCGAGAAGGCAAAGATAACAACGTGAGTTGATGAAAAGTAATTGGGGGTGAGTGTTAAATCTCAAATTTGATTTGTTCAGTTCCAATTCAGGCTAGGTAATTTAGTTTTTTTTTTTCGTAAGGAAGGAGTTTTTTAGTGAGAAGGTGCTTAGTGTTGAACTAACAGTAAAGTTCATTTGTTGTTGCGCTCGGGACGCTCCCTAACCTTGGCAAAGTAATAATAAAATATAATTTGTGAAAAATAAGAATTTTGTGCATTTGATTTCGGGAAATGTAATGATTCTTTTTGTTACTTGTAAATATTAAGTGTGTAAATAAACTAAGTTTTTTTATGTTAAAATCTTTAGTTTGTCTAAATTGAAAGTTATTGGGGGTTAATTTACATGTTCTAACATTTGAGAATAGTGCATTGGTTTTTGTTCGGTTGCTAAGTTCGACATCTAGAGCTTTGGGTTGTATTCAAGAAAATAAATGTTAAAACACAACGCACCCAAATAAATCCTAAGAAAAATAAATACATTGTAATAACCAAAATAAATTTACGATACGCGCCGAATTGACTTAAAAACTGGATGTAGCAACACGACAGATATCTTCAGTATATTTCATATATTTTAAGAAAATAATATCTTAAATTAAAGGAAATAGTCTAAATTTTAATTTGATGAAAAATATTTTGTCTAACTGTATATTTAAAATTAATATTAAAATTTTAATTAGTAAAAAAAATTTTCTTCTAAATTTCAAAATAGTTTTATGGGTAAAATCCTTAATTTTCATTATACCAACATAATTTTTCGTCATTTTACAGAAAACCATCTCTTTTATGATGTCTGAAAATTTCAAGGCGTTTCATGAAAGGGTTCTCAAGATATCATGGGCGCAATGTCAAAAACCCACATTTTGAGATATTTGCATTTAAAGTTGAAATTTTGTTTTTTTCTTTAAAATCTTTATCTAAATGTGCTCAATCATATTTAAATTCTTAACTTACACCTGTTAGACCTGAAAACGATGAGAATTTAGTATTACTTAATAAAAATTTTGAAACATGTTCACAAAAATGGCACATTGTTAGAAATATCAACAATTGAAACATATGAAACAGTTATTGTATCACATACTAAATATCAGTAGTAGGGCCAGTTTTCAAATATTCTACTTAAGTATTAAACATACATAAACATTATTTAAAATATTCAGATATTTTACATATTTTTGGACACATTTTATGGAAAAAAACTGATGACAATCCTTGCACTTTTTTCTCAAGTATATCAATATTTTGTCCACATATTTTGCAGCATAATTGTTCAGAAATATTTCTGCAAAACATACTAATATCGATTTAGCGATAACCCGAGAAACCATTATCAACAGTAATATCTGCGAAAGAAGTGTTTTCAAAATTTTTGATGTAGCTTTCGGAGATGCAATGTCTGCAGTCACATGAGAATCCTTTACACGTGTTACTTATGTGTGGAAACTTTCGGTATTTTTTTGGCGTTGTCGGGAAGCACTTTTACGTTCGCTCGACATAACTTATAAAATTTCTAATAAATTTAGAACTTTAAATATCATAAATAATTCGAAGCAAACGAAGAAAGAATATAGTACGTAATGCAGCGATAAGAAACACCTGCACAATTGCGAACGAAATGTAAACAATGTAGCTCGAAACCGATTTAGTTCCACTCTTCCTTCTGCTGGTAGAAAAAAAAAACCCAAAAAATAAGAAAATAAGTGCTAGCTAGTGATATGTATATCATGAATGTTGTGACTAATAAATGAAACGCGTTGCGAATAAACGATAGCCATACAGCTGTGTAAACATTGATTTTAAAGGGCAACTGAGAGGCATTTAAATGGAAACTTTTTATAGGTTGCGTACATCATTCCTTAATATCTCGCGAAAAAATTGGCGGACAGAAACGGATTTGGTATCAAATCGTTCAGAATCAAACTAGCTATAATAATAAGTAAAAATTGAAATTTTGATTTTTCGATCCATTTTGAGTGATACTTTTATGTTTCTATCTTAAGAGTATATATGAGCTACATTAAAAAAAAGTGGACCTTCTTTTATTGGAATTAAAATCAAAGTTTGTTTCTGGTCTTGATATTTTAAAAAGCTTCTATAAAACCGATACTTTTCCACTCCGTTTATTCTTGCAGCTTAGGGTAACACTCAAGATTATATCCTGCAGCTTGAGAGTAGTATATAATGCACTGATTTTTTTACAGTTTCTTTAAATATGTTATCGATATTTATTACTTGATTCAATTTTTGATTTACTTCGCTCTTCTTTCAATGTTCTTGTATTTCTGTTTGTCTTTTTTGCTTTTTCCGTTCGTCAATTCTGGCGCTTAGCAGTTTTTTCTGCCGTAGGAGACGGCAATGTTCCATTTATTCCGCACGAATTCATTATTTCAGAGCGTTTGCTGATGCTGCATGCCACTTGGAAAAGAAGTTTGCCAATTTATGCCTCGAATTAAGTGCAATGTTGCATTTGATAGTGACTTAAGGGTTGATTTTGTTCTCTATCATTCTTTAATTCCTTATTATTTACGTTCATATTTTACATTAGAATCTTTCCCAACACTGTGGTGTTTAATATTTTGATTACTTTTATTATTTCTAAAAAGCAAAAAATATTCAATACCAAAATCCGAGGAAAATAATTATATTACACATTCTAATATAACAGTAAGCTAAAGTGTTTTAACGCTGTTAGGTTTGTGAGATAGTAAGTTATTCTTTTATCTTAAATTTTTCCAATGTTATTATTTAAAATCGATGTTTTAAAATAATTTGATGCGTACAAATTTAAGTTAAAAAGTTCCTTGCTTGATTGGTAATTTTGACAGTACAGTAGAATATCTTTAATCCGGCAAGTCCTTGACCTCAGTCGTGCCGAATTAGCGATTGTGTCGGATTATCAAACGTCAATACTTTAAACAGGAATAGGAAGAGATAAACCACTCTAGATAAAAATATAGACGATTAAAAGATGTATTTTACGTACATTCTGAACTTGTGCAGACAATATAAATAACCGACTAAGTACGTACTACATACAGTATGTAAATTACATACGTCATTCTAGCAAGTGTGGGGTTTAAAGAAAAACATAGCGTACAACAATACACGTAAGCGTAATTGTTTAAAAAAAAGTCTCTGATATCCCGTTGCTTCCATGATTCTGATCGCTTCTTCAAAATGTCGTTACTAATTATAAACGCATTTATGAGTTCTGCAGAGTTGTAACTTATGTTGGATTCGGCAAATTTTATAAGTGTTATGCATTGCATCGGAATCCTGTTTCTATGAGACTTGACCAATATTGAAATCACGCATTATGAAGTTTATGTTTTCACCTTTTTCGAGATGATTAGTAATACACACACTTAGTAACATGCTTCCGCTTATTAGTAACACTCGAAGAACTGGTGCTGGGCTTCGAGAACATTGGACAAACATGATTTGTAACCGGTAGAAAACAGGAAACACTGAACTGAGTTACGAGCGAACTAAAAACGAGCGAACTAAAACACTGAGCGAACTAAAACACTGAGCGAACTAAAAACGCGGGAACAAGGGTCCTAGACAACACTCTATAACTGAGGTGGGGAACCTTTCTACCATTAGAGGCCACATGTAAACTAGGTAGTAATAAAGGAGGCCGCATAAGTTGATCAACCTATAAATGCGACTTTTATCAAATTATTATAGTTAGATATAGTTTTAACAATTTGGCACATTACATAGAAAAATAACAAAAAAATTAAGTCCTTATTTATTTATTATTTGACATAAAATCTTACAATATAAAATATTTTTGTATTCAATTAAGGATAAAAACTTGTTACATCATTAATTATTATTTTTTTTTTTTTTTGCAGAAAAAATAATACGTTTTAACGTACATGGAGTCAGTCACGACAATAATAGTAACAAAATAGTTTTTGTGTAGAGATCATATAACATGTCTGGTAGTATTACTAAGAAACTCCGAGCATTAAATTTCATATAAAGTGTAGTTAAAGTATCATACAATCGAGGTAAACGAAGCTCATTTGGATAAATATACAATTGTAGCGACTTTAGACAACAATTTCAAAATGTCAACTTTATTTTTGCCGACGCTGTACATACACTTATGGACAAAAAAATTAGCGCACCAAGAAGGATTCATCAAAATGAAACGAAATTTTACATACGTAATGACTACTTTGATATAAGTAAATGATAAGAAAATCAAACAAAAAGGGATAATTTATTTCAGAGAAAAAGGCAATAGAACGGAGGAGTTAATACTCCGTTGGACCCCCTCTAGCGCGAATGCACGATGCGATACTATCGGGCATTGAGTCATACAAGTTCTGTATGATGTCTTGAGACATTTCGTTCCATATTTGCTGTAACCTTGCCTCTAGTTCGTTCAAACTCGTGGGATGCCCAACTCGTCGTCCCAAATGATCCCAGATATGCTCGATTGGAGACAAATCTGGGGATCGGGCAGGCCAAGGAAGGGTAGTAACAGTGCGGAGACAGTCTTGTGACACCCTTGCCGTATGAGGCCGAGCATTGTCTTGTTGAAAAAAGGCTCCTGGGAGCCGTTGCATGAGTGGCAACACATGTGGTTGCAGGATTTCATGAACATACCGCTGGGCTGTCATGGTGCCACGGAACAATACTAGGGGTGACCGTCTATAGTAGGCAGTGGTACCCCATACCATCACACCAGCTGTGGGAGCGATGTGTCGCAGTACAGCAAAGGCAGGATTGAAGCGTTCTCCACGGGCTCTCCACACACGAACACGATTGTCATCACTGCCGAGATTGAATCTGGATTCGTCGCTAAAGACGACCTGGTTCCATTCCGCTGCAGTCCAGTTTCCTCGTGCGCGGCAAAACTCCAAACGGAGGCGTCGATGGGTGGGCGTCAAGGGCAGCACACGTAATGGGCGCCGCGATACCAACTGTCCTTCATCCAGGCGCCTTCGTATGGTTCGAGAAGACAGAGACCCCTAGTGAAGGTGCTACCTGTGCCTGGATGGCGGCCGATGAAGCAGTTGGCCGTACGCGTGCATTATTTACGATGTGGCGGTCTTCTCGACGACTGGTCTGTCGAGAGCGTCCTGAGCCTGGTATTCGTGTACATGACATCTCTCGGGTCCACTGGTCCCAACACCTCCTCACAACACAATCAGAGCGGCCTAATTGACGAGCTACTCGCCTAGCTGACCACCCAGCTTCCATCATCCCGACGATTCTCCCCCTCTCAAACTGCGACAACTGCTTATATTGTCTTCGAACACGGCGTAAGGGCATGTCTATCTCAGCTCTTCCTTTGTAAATGATTCAGCACACTCAAACAAGCTTTGGTTACTTGTTTTATACTCCACAGAGTACGATGTTCAACGCCCTCTACCGGCTATACGTAATGCGCAATCACGCTGCATTTCTAATCATTTGCATATCTCCCCGACATGTACCTTCATTGCGAGTTTCGTTACGATCCCGCAATTATTTCTTGGTGCGCTAATTTTTTTTGTCCATGAGTGTACATTGATGCCGTTCTTTATTTGATTCCATTGATTTGGAAATTGTTGTAATCTATATAATTAAATATTAATTAATGCAAGTGCTAGCTTTTATGAAGGCCGCAAGAGAGGATGACGGAGGTATAGCACGTTCCCCAACTCTGCTCTATAACTACGTGAAACACAAACGAACTCAAGAGCCACCTGGTGGGTATAGCCGGTGCAGTCGGGGAGGTCGAATTCACCCGAAAAAAACAGGGATCAGTCAGTGCCGGATTACAGAATGCCGGCCTAAAGACCTTCTACTGTATTATACATCGTAAATTAAATCTTTTCAACTGAATTAGATCACAGATAAAGGGAATAATGCATGCTACTAAATTCAATATCAACAGATAAAAGCAAATTACTTGATAAAAACAATTTAGAACTTATGTTTGCTAGATTATTAATGCATTAGGTTTTCTGAAACGCTAAATTCAAACAGTAAAATTAAATCAACGAGAGGTAGATTTTTTTTGCGTCTGTGTGTTTGTGTTTCTTTTTAACTTTACTCCTATAGAATGTTTCTGCAGTAAAATATTATTTATCATTAGTCGTTCAATAAGAAATCATTAGGTTGATTTTAAAACAATTTTTTGTTAACCTTTAGCTTACGGGGCTCATTTTTCCGATTATCTCTTTAGATCGGGAGATTTCATAACCCCCTTTGTAAGAACGGACATTAAGGGGGTTATATATATATATATATATGTATGTATGTGTGTATATATATATATATATGTATGTATGTGTGTGTATATATATATATATATATGTATGTATGTATGTGTATATATATATATATATATATAGAAAAAATCGAAGATATTATTTTAAGCATACTTCAAATATATTCATTTAGGCAAAATACTAATATTTGTCACCCAGCTCACTCCATTACAAGAGCTATAGATTGACACGATCATACAGGTCAGCAGCTTAATGCGGAAAATCAAATTCAAGTTCGTGCTCAGACAAAATATAGAGCAATAGATCAACACGACCATTCAGGTCTGCAGCCAACACATATACTCAGAAAATAAAACAAATTATTTCAAGCTCCCCGCACCAAGTTCCGGCTCGAGAACCGTTCCCTCGGATTGGGGGAACGAAAAAAAGTAACAGGCAACAAAATTCAAATCTCTCTATCTGAGTATCTTTTTTTTCTAAGGCCCTGGACAGCGCGAAGAGAGACAAGGGTTGCAATAACAATGCAAGGGCTACAATCCCGCCAAATGAGTAGAGAGAAAAGAGAAGAACACTATTAAAACCGCGCCAACTACTTTGTGTCCAAAAAAATAAAAGCGCGTAAACATCGCCAAAGGGGAAACCCCACGTAGGCAAACCTTGTCCGCGTAGAAGTCTAACAGGGGCTTGATTACCTAATCCTGACTAATCAGAGAACCGCTTACCAGGAACGAACTTCAACCTAGGAGAGTATTTTCCCAGGGTTCTCGAAAAAACTAAATTGGCTGTAAAGCATCGGAAATATTTCTTCCCACGCCAAAATAACAAGCCTTATTTCCCCCGTCCGCTGTTTTGTCGATGTGGGGGATATGGGAAAAAAAACCTTTATCTTGAAATCGGAAGTTCCTCTGAGCTAAGTCCAAGCAATTATAACACCACAATGCATTATGTGGACGAAACGGCGGACGGGGGAGATAAGGCTTGTTATTTTCTGGACACAAGAACGGGCAATTAAACTAAGCACAGAAAAAGAGAGAGGTACTTTTACGACGGCTAAGTGTTCCGTCCAGATATTCTACATCAATAGCAGTCGGAAATAAGAAGGAGCGCCGAGAAACAATTTAAGACCTCCCACGAAAGTGAGGGCAGATGTAAAAATTAAACTGTTAACGTCTAAAGAACAATGAGTTAACTTGAAGAACAGAAATTTATTGAAGAATTAAAATTAATATTAAAATTACATTAAACTTTTGATTACAGATTACAAATTAGTAAGGTTAACATAAATAAACGAACCTGTAACGAAATTCCTCGTTACAAATAACTTGCCCATATATGTCATCCAATCCCAGTTCGACTTGATGCCTAACTGGGTTAGAACCATTTTATCTGCCTGAGGCGGCAGCTGTGTGTACTAATTTCGGACGCCGTATACCACCAAATTGCCTACAAATTTTATCATGGTTTCTTCCTTCTATGCTGTATACGTACAATATGTAAAGTTTTGTTATTTGCCTTCCTTCCTGGTGTTGCAATCTTAATGGCCATTTGTGTATATCCAAAACGTTTCTTCAAATCCCGATTTCAAAAATCATCGCTATTCATGTCTCCAATTAGATAAATGCTTCTAGGTAAAGCTGCATTACATAAAACCCAGTTGATATTATCATCTTATATATTCGACTGAGAAACCTAACTCGCCGTTTCGCCAATCCGCCAGTTCCTAAGCTCACTAATGCTCGATAACGTCGAGGGACTTGTTGCAAGAATAAGTTTATTCTAATATCATTTAGTTTACGATGCCAACATAAGAATTAAAAACTATGATACCTATATTTGTATTATTTCAAGGGCGAGTTTGGCGATTGCCAACATAGCCATTGGCGTCAACATTCTCCCCAGGTTGAAATATTATATTTCAAAATACATGTGCATGTTGTTGCAGGCTGTAGAAAGGATTTCTTTCGAGACACATGTCGTACAATTCGAGTCGTTACGTCTGGCATAGGTCTTATTTATTGCATAATTCTCGGTCGAAAGCATTAGATTGCATGGCTTTTACAATTGTACACAACAAGAAAATAGTTATTTCAATCTTACAGTTTCACAATCTCATTA
The DNA here is from genome assembly GCA_907164885.2 of Dolomedes plantarius. Classification (NCBI taxonomy): domain Eukaryota; kingdom Metazoa; phylum Arthropoda; class Arachnida; order Araneae; family Dolomedidae; genus Dolomedes; species Dolomedes plantarius. Next base: position 211,418,897 of record OU015495.1, read on the forward strand.
AGGATTAAAAAGCAGTAAAATTATTTAGCATACCAAAAAGTAAATCATACGATCGAAACATACGACAGAAACAATGTGTCATATACACTAATATATGCCAGTTTTAAAAATTAACGGTAAAGTTAGGTTTATGTTATCTAATTAATTGTAAAGTTTGGGAAGAATGTCACTAATGATGTTACGGAAGATCTCACATTTTAGAAAACAAAATTCTATCATAAAAGTTTAATGTATAATATTCCAGTTCTAAATGTATAAAGTTCCACTTCTCAGATTTGAAATACAAGAACAATCATATTCGTAAATTTTCAAAACATTAAAATCTAAATTACATACTTGTATGTATTTTCTACGTACGGTAAGTCATTCTTCTGTACAAATTTAACAGAAATATATGCAGCAAATTTCTATATGTAACGAGTAAACTTATAGATGCACACCAAACAGATATGCAATTTGTAGAAAAATCACTTTGCTAACAGCTAATTTTTTTTTTAACTTAAGTAATGAACACACAGAAAGCATGCTAGACGGTAATTGAATGATAGGGTTATTTTTATGTAAAACCTGTAAAATTGAACAAAGTATTTAAATTTGAGTGAAGGCGATTAAATGTTCTAAATTTTGGTTTAAAGCGGTTAGCACTAATATTAAGGAAAAAATATTTACAGGAAGATTATTAAAATTAAAGTTTCAAAAACTCGGTTCCTGATATTAAATACGCCCTAGGGTCTTACTGATCAAATTCATTTTTATCCTCAGTTAAATGTTGCCAAAGCAGCGCCACAGCACTTGATTTATTGGAAATTTTGGCGAGTATGAAAAAGAAAACCCAAATCTCCTTAAGGTATAAAAAGTGAGTGTCCTTAGAGGTAATAAATGTAAATGAAGACGATTAACAATGTCTGATATAGAATTAACTATGAGGTTTTGATTTCCAGCTAAGCAATTCTTTTTAAGCATAGAGAATTTCATAAAAGTTGTAAAATTTCAAGTGGAATTTTCAAATTAAAAAATGCTTCTCAGCTCTGTGTAAACAAATTTCCATATCTGGAATAAAGATGGCAATAAACTCTATTTAAAATAAAGTATAGTTTATTTTCCTGAAGGAAATGCATTAAAACAATGCCAGTGTTTTATATGAAAGATTTAACACACACACACACACACACACACACACACACACACATACATATATACATATACATAGATAGATTAGTCTAGTTTAAAACTAATTTTATCCAGCCTAGTTCAGTTTTGGAGAACTGATCTTTTGCTATTCGGTTTTTGTTCAAGTAAATAAGCAACATATCTATCAAGAAAATATCTGACTGAAGAAATGACACCAATTTTCGGAAGAAATCCTTCATTTACACTGACCCATAAAAATTTGTTTTTGAGCAAAATATATAAAGCAAACAATGTTAAAACAAAAATATAAATTCTATAACATAAAACTCAAAAAAGGTAGAAATAAAATCAATCAGATTAGATACGTGGTTATTTCATAATTTACTATTTAAAATCGTTCAACAAAATCTACTATAAGATAAATGGAAATACAAGAAGCTGGCCTGAAGTAACTTATCCTGATATCTACACATATCTCAACATAATAATAATCATTCTCAACGGAAGAATGATTATATTCTCTTAAACCTTGGGAAATTTTTAAAAAAAAGTGTTAAAATACATGTTACATACAACTAATAGGAGGAATTTTATAAATAAACTTAAATTATTTTACTCAAAATGAAGGTATCGTCCAAAAACACATGCAAACGCATATGAACGGCTTCTGTTTTCGGCCACCCGATAATCACGTGATCTATACTAGACGAAAACTGGCGTAGCCAGTGACGTTGCGATGTTTCGCCTTATATGTTAATTTTATCTTACTTGCTTATATTAATACCGCTCGAGTTAGAGCAAAGGTCCCCCTGGCAGCACACAAAGTCAGACTCACGAGCTGTCAGACTCACGAGCAAAGTCAGACTCACGAGCTAGTGAGATTCGTGTGTTAGAAGTGTCTGTGTTAGATTCGTGAGTTAGAAGTCTGTGTGTGAGATTATTTTCGTTATACAAATGTTTTAAATTTATTGCTTTTAATATTTTCTACGTTTATTGAGGTTCTGAATGAACTTTATATTGTTAACTTACGTCTTGCTTATTCATGAACACACCCCATGCCAGACAACTGCAGACTCCGTGATATTGCCACCCTCCATGACAAATACGACCCCCCCAGAGGCGCGTCAGTGAATGCTTATCGACTTTCCTCGGCTCCAAAAGTTTATAATTGTAAAAATGAAATCAGAAAAAAAGGAGCAAATTTTTCGCTTACCGGCTCTGGAACTTTGTGTGAAGACAGTTGTCATGCAGCTCGTCGCGAGTGAGTTGCTTGCCCATCAACTTAAGAAAAAATGTTTTTGAACCACGTGGCTGCACGTGCTGCGAGGGAGTGTGATTAATCTTCTTAAAACTGATTTACATAAAATATGCATTCTCCTAGGTAACCACATTTCTTACAAGGAACATAGATGCCCGAGAATATGCAACAAACATAGTATTGCCGCAGATGTAAAAGGATTGTAAAATCCAAATATTTCCTAACCCTATACGCGAAGATGTGATGCCGTCATGTAGTTCAATCTGTGCTCTCTTGTATTTAAATTAATGTATTATTCAGTCGGAAAGTGTGTGATAAGTTAATTCTGGATCAATTTTTAACGCAATGTACTACTCTTTATGAATCGTCCCCAGTTACATGAAAACTTAGAAAAGGAACAGTAAACACTTTTCTGAAAGCAAAATCTATTTGACCTGAGCTAGATCTTAATTTTTTGAAAGAAAAAGGAAATATTATTATATTCAAAGTAGTTGCCAAATAGTCGTTAATGCGAGACTAACATGGTAGCTCGTTAGTTTTAATAAATTATCTTCATAATTTTTCTGAACTAATAACTTTCTGGTTCCTTTAAATTCCCTACTTATAATCACAGCTTATGACATCATGACAAGCTAAATTCCCCTATCTAACTTTTACTCTCAAGAGCTTCAGGTAAATTAAATTTCCCAACAAAATTAGAAAAGAATATATTTTAAAAGTAATCTGCAACAACAAAAAAAAGCGTTATCAAATAAGCAGACGACTTTTTTTATCGTCCTGAGAACACACCTTTCTATGATCTCATAACTGTTGTTTTTGTTTCCAATGCCCCCTGACCGGAAGAATTCCAGACCAGGTCCATATGGGCTAACGGGCTGAGGGGTACAGCTCCGGTTAATGATGGCACCACAAGGGTCAAAGTCCGATTTAGCCTGGCGCGACCTCAATTTTGACCTTTCTCCCTCACAGGGAACATCTGGGTAATCGTACTCTCTCTAACCTCATAGGGGGGACTTTCTGGTCTAAGGATTTTACATGCTCATATCCGACCTAGACACAGAAGTACGAGGTGCGCCCATAAACTAACCGGACATTTTTTATAAATAAGAAAAGTAGGTACTTACGTATTATAGCTGAAGCTTGGCAGCCTTTAACCCTTGGCGTAATATCTGCTCGCCAACACCTAACTTCACAGTGGCAACCTATTTCCTTCCCCGAAATTATAAACATTTCGAGCAGAAGCATGTTAAAATAATACAAATGTGTGGAAAACGTAGTTACTCCCAAGTTCTACGTGCCCAATAAGATTTTTTTTTATTAAATTCAAATTTTAAGGGGGTTAAAAAGGGCATAACCCCCTGCCCCCCTCCAAAACCACCCACTGTATCTTTGTAACCATAGGACCTAGGAAGTTGAAATTTCGTATTGTGGTTCCCCATAATCCCTAGGTGCCTTCTAAGAAATCTTTTTTTGGAAACTGTAAATTTTAAGGGGGTTAAAAAGAGCTTAACCCCCTGCCCCCCTCTAAAAACACCTACTGTATCTTTGAACCATAGGGTCTAGGAAGTTGAAATTTCGTATTGTGGTTCCCCATAATCCCTACGTGCCTTCTAAGATATCTTTTTTTGGAAACTGTAAATTTTAAGGGGGTTAAAAAGAGCTTAACCCCCTGCCCCCCTCTAAAAACATCCACTGTATCTTTGGAACCATAGGGCCTAGGAAGTTGAAAATTTGTATAGTGGTTCCCCATAATCCCTAGGTGCCTTCTAAGAAATCTTTTTTTTTGGAAACTGTAAATTTTAAGGGGGTTAAAAAGAGCTTAACCCCCTGCCCCCCTCTAAAAACACCTACTGTATCTTTGGAACCATAGGGCCTAGGAAGTTGAAATTTCGTATGGTGGTTCCCCATAATCCCTAGGTGCATACCAATAAATCATTTTGAACGCTCGAAATTTAAGGGGCTTTGCCCCCTCTCCCTCCAAAAAAATCCTACTGTATCTCTGGAACCATAAGGCCTAGGAAGCTGAAATTTTGTATGGTGGTTCCTCTTAAGCCCTAGGGGCACAAATATAAATATCTTTTTAAAGTTCGGATTATAAGGGGTTTAGCCCCCTCCCCCTAAAACACCCACTGTATCTCTGGAACCAGAAGGCCTAGGAAGCTGAAATTTTGTATGGTGGTTCCTCTTAAGCCATAGAGGCACACCTATAAATATCTTTTTGAAGTTCGGATTTTAAGAGGTTAATCCCCCCTTCCCTCAAAAAAAACCACTGTATCTCTGGAACCATAAGGCCTGGGAAGCTGAAATTTGTTTGTTTGGTTTCCCTTAAGCCCAAGGTGCACACTAATAATAATTTTAGTTCAAATTTTAATGGGTTTAGCCCCCCCCCCCCCAAAAAAAAAGAAATAAACCCACTGTATCTCTGGAACCATAAGGCCTGGAAGCTGAAATTTTTGTTGGTTGGTTTTCCTTGAGCCCTAGGTGCACACCAATAAATGCTTTTTACATTCAAATTTTAAGGGGTTTAGTCCCCCCCCCCAAAAAAAAAAATATCCCACTGTATCTCTGGAACAATAAGGCCGGAGAAGTTGAAATTTTGCATGGCGTTTCCTCTTAGGCTCTAGGTGCTGGCCAAGAAAGATGTTTAAAAAGCAACTTTTTAGGAGGTTGTAAAGTGGTTTTAAATCCCCAAAATAAAAATGAAATATCCAAAACTCGTATTTAAATTCGGATCACTGTCGTTAATTTCTGCGATGAACTCCTTATGAGAAATGACCCCACCTTACTGCTAAAGTTAATTGAAATTAAATGAACCAAATGACATAATTCATGGTACTCGTGTAATCTGTGGCGAAGCTCGTGTATGAAATATACGAAAGCAGTTATTAAACATGCATCAACATTTTGAGCAGCAGCATGTTTAAAAAAGTATTTGAAAAACACATGGAAAAGTTTAAAATATATAAGCAGCTGAAGAACATGATTTCGCTATAGATAATTTTAGATCTAATTAAAAATTTCATATTAAAGACAAAATAGGAATACACTCTTAGACAAAAAACAGCGACGAGCCAAGAAGGGGTAATGCAAATTGGACACAAATTGATATGCATGCAGGTTTCGACGGAAAATGCAAATATTTAAAGTTTGGCTATATTTAAAGTTTGGCAAATATTTAAAGTCGGGATTTTAAAGTAATGGCAATCGGGAACCGTAGAACCAGTTTTCCTTCTGAATTCTGACTGTTTTGCCGCAATCTTTATTATTACATCTCCAGCTACTGGTCGATTAAAATAGGCAAGCATATTGTGAATGTTAGGGCATACACTCTGACTGGGCAAAATTCCACGGATATGGAATAGACACTGCATCTTCTTCCTTTTGGCCTATATTACACTATCAAAGTTCTTTGACAAAGAACTTTTTTAAAAGTTATTTGTATCTTTTATAACAGTTATACATAAAAGAAATGCTATAACCTCAAAATACCCCTATTACACTATCAAAGTTCTTTGACAAAGATCTTTTATAAAACTTTTTTCTATCTAAGGGGGCTAAATCCCTTAAAATTCGAGCTCTTAAAAAAGATTTATTGGTGTGTACCTAGGGCTTAAGGGGAAGTACCATACAAAATTTCAGCTTCCTAGACCCTATGGTTCCAGAGATACAGTGGCATTTTTTAGGGGGGAGGGGTTTAAACCCCTTAAAATTCGAGCTCTTAAAAAATATTTATTGGTGTGTACCTAGGGCTTAAGGAGAACTACCATGCAAAATTTCAGCTTTCTAGGCCTTATGGTTCCAGAGATACTATGGGGGTTTTTTTAGAGGGGTGTTAAGCCTCTTTTAACCCCCTTAAAATTTGCATTTTTCAAAAAGATTTTTTAGTGGGCACCAAGAGCTTAAGGGGAACCACCATACGAAATTTCAACTTCCTGGGTCCTATGGTTTCAGAGATACAATTGGTTTTTCTTCAGTGGGGAGGGGGTTAAGCCCCTTTTAAACCCCTTAATATTTGTACTTTTTAAAAATATTTCTTAGTGGACATCTAGAGCTTAGGAGTAACCACCATGCAAAATTTCAGCATCCTAAGACTTTTCCTTTGAAAGATTTGCCTTTTTAACATACTCATTTTGAATATTTTTCGTGTATTTCTATTTAGTCATTAGTGCGCAATTTTTAATTACAGCTAAAACTATTTCGAATCGAAATCTTGTTCTTTATCTGGCGCGTTTTCCACACATTTGTATTTTTTAAACATGCTGTTGCTCGAAATGTTGTTTATAACATCCGGGCACCGAAATCTTTTATAAAACTTTGACGAAGAACCCAACTTTTATAAAAGTTATCTTTTATCAAAGTTGAGGTATTACACTGTCAGATTTCTCGTCAAACTTCTTTTATAAAAGATCTTTGTCAAATAACTTTCATAACCTAAAAAAATAAAGAAAATCTTCAAAACAAAACTTAGAACGGGAGCGAAAAGCAATGAATGGCGAAAACAATACTATCAACAAGGATGGGGCGCATAATTGGCGCTTTATTGCCACTTTTTCGCCAAACCGCAAAGCTTCAGCTATAATACGTAAGTACCGAAAAGGTAAAGTCACCTTCAAATAAATTTATCTACTTCAAAATAATCTCCAAAGGAGTCTATACAATTTTTTCAACGTTTCTTCAATTCATCGAAACACTGTTTATAGGCGTAGGAACTAATCGTTCGCAAAATACGAGTAATATTTCATTTAATAACAGAGACGTTTACAAATCTCTGTCCTTTTAGGGCCATCTTAAAAAAAGGAAAAAGGAAAAAAATCATCTGACGATAAGTAACAACTCAGCAACTTTCAGACATGCTTGGGATAAGCAAAGAAAGCTGTCGATTAATTTTAATTGAAAATCTGAAATTGAAAAATGTTTGTGCTCGATTTGTGCCTCGACTCGAGTTTGACAGAACAGCAATAAGAAGACAGAAAAGCTTGCTGTGAAGATTTTCTGACTATTACGCAACAGGACAAGAATTTCTGAATGTGTATTATAGCAGGATATGAGACCTGGTGTTTACAATACGACCCAGAAGCAAAAAGACAAAGTGTACAGTGGAAAGGACCGTCTTCTCCCATACAAAAAAAGCACGGGTGTCAAATAAAAGATAAATTTGATGCTGATTGCATTTTTCGATTACAAAGGACTTATTCACCACGAATTTGATCCTGATAATCAAACAATTAAGATGTGCTTTTTCAATTAAGAAACGGGATAAGGCGAGTTAGGAAGGAACTGTTTAATCCTGGGCAATGGTTTTTTTACACGATAATACTAGTATCCATACAGCAATTTCTGTACAACAATATCTTGCTAAGCATTCAATTACAGTGATATATCACCCATCATATTCTCACGACTTATCGCCAGCTGATTTTTTTCCTTTTTCCGAAGCTTAAAAAATGGCCATGAAAACATAGAGATTTGAAAACGACATGGATATTAAATCAAATGTTACGCGTATTTTGCAAACGGTTAGTTCCAACGCCTATAAGCAGTTTTTCGATGACTTGAAGAAACGTTGGAAAAAATTGTATAGACTCCTTTGGCGATTATTTTGAAGGAGTTAAATTTATTTAAAGGTGAGTCATATTTTTCTTATTTATAAAAAACTAGCTGAAGTACCCGGCGTTGCCCGATTTTAAAAAAATAATATGCCTATGTTTTAATCTGAACTATCAATTATATCTATATAAAATTTCAGCTCAATTGAAACAATACTTTTTCACTTATAAAGGAACAAACATAGACCTATTCGAAATAATCAATAAATTTCACGGTTTCAATGAAACACACTGATTTTTGAATAAATTTCAATAATTCATGTTCGATTTACTCAAAATGCGCATAAAATTGTACAAAAATTCAAAAACATTTAGTTTATAAGTTAAATAAAGTTGTGTAATATTATACCAATAAATTTCCAGTTGATAGCAAATAAATTTTAAATCTTTTTTTACCTTAAATGTCTAATAAAAAGCTTGGTTTCAAATGTAATTTTCTTCAATAAATCCTTACACGTTGCCAATTTCAAAAATCTTTTTTGTATTTATCAATACCTCCTCCATTTGAATCGTTAAAATATTAAATGTTTTACTGATAATAAATGAAAATGTAGTTTGATGTGTTGCTATGGTTACTTAACTATGGTCGACAAAGAAAATTCAAATGTTAAAAATGTTTTACTGATAATAAATGAAAATGTCGTTTGATGTGTTGCTGTGGTTACTTGACTATTGTTGACGGAGGAAAAATTGTAAAGGTGAAGCATCAGCTCAACATTTAGGCCCCTAACTTTCTTTCTACTGATCAGATATACATAATATATAGCCTATGTCCATCTGGAATAATGTACCTTTCAAATAGTTAAATAAATTTTCAAATAGGTGCAGTGGTTCCGAAGATTACCCTCCACATACAAAATCCGCCCTCTCTCTCTTTATATATTAGTATAGATTGCCCGGTTTCTTTATGGGCGCACCTTGTATTTAACGGGGCTTGTCGGTATTCGACCCGATCGCCCTCAGCACCGAAAACCCACGAGCTACCACCAAGCAACTTCGAGCCCTTTCCCTATTCTCATAGCGAATTCACAGTAATCGCGGTTTTTAATTTACATGTCCATGTTTCAGTGAAAAGAAAACTTTAGATTCATTCAAATGTATCGTTCACTCAAGGCGATAAAAGTATATATTCTTCATATTAGTGGTAAGGAAGTTTTCAATCCTGTACTACTTTTATTTTCAAATTATTATTTTGTTCCTACTGCAGTTATATCATAAGTTCAACATTTTCAATAAGCAAGTCGTAAAAATATATTTCATACTATTATCCTTAGCGCAAATTTGCGGATACCATAGCAATTACTGCTTTTTTTATCATAAGACTTTATCTGTAAGAAAAGACATGGAAAACTGAAACAGCAGACTTAAAAGTGTATGCACATGCTGGATATAAAATGAATATTAAATATTTGTTAGCTGATCTTACCGATATAATAGGGAGTCACATGCTTTGAAATCACATATTTAAAAAAATTCTTTATGTATAATGACTGCCCTTAGAAAATTCATTTAAAGACTATAGTTAGATTAAACGAAGAACCTAAGTTATTAAGTATGTTAATTTTCGGCAAAAAAAATATAAATATCAGGGTAATTTGACAGTTTGCAAACAGTTTAATTACGGAAATCAATTGAATATCATATTTAACTATGCGGATTTTAATTACATGGTTAAAGGCAAATATAAGGTTCTCCTTCTTCGTTTAAACATTAATTTCAATACCTCTTTTCAAATCATGGTGGAACTGAATAATAATATACCGGGCTTCTTCTTCTATCTAATGATGATATTTAGTGTCTCCTGTAATGGGATTTTCTTTAAGTTAAAAGTTCTTTTGAGGTAGCTAATAATTTTAATGAAATTCCTTGCCAAGTAATTAATTAACTGTTACATTACACTCATGTCCATAAATTAAGGATAATGCCAGCTCCGGCAAATAAAAGTTCAGAAACAAAACAAACGTGACTTATTCATAAAGCCCATTTATTAAACAAAAGATAAAGAACAAAAAAGATGGTGTGTGTATGATACCATTCATAAAAACGACGATTTTTGCTCCCTGGAGCAATTGTAAAAAATATCTCCTGTAAAAATTTTAATATTATTTGGTTGGTATGATGGTTAATACATTTTATGTCTCCCATGCGATGAAATACAGTCCGTACAACGCCGAGGCATGCTGAGTATCAAATTATCGAGCTGATCTTGGGGAAGATTACTCCAGTCAGCAAGCAATTCTCTCCCAAGTTCCGGTACACATGTAGGAGGTGGTTGACGGGCTGAAACTCGTCGGCCAAGTATGTTCCACACATGCTATATCGAATTCAAGTCAGTTGGGAATGCTGGCCATTCCGTACTGGTGATATCCTCAGACTGAAGGCATTCGTTTACGATGTTTGCTCGGTGAGTCATCCATAAACATAATCGGCGTTGTCATCCATAAACATAAATTCTGTGCCCGTGGCACCCCTAATCAAACTTACATGTTGTTCCAGAATGATGTCCCGATAAATATGTCCGTTCATGGTTCCGATTTGAACATGCAGATCTGTTCTGGAGCCCAGTATAATTCCACCCCAAACGAGCAATCCTGCACCACCGTAACGGTGTCGTTCATTGATGTTGTCTTGGTGGCAACGGGTACCTGGCGTTTTCCATATGGAAGTCCGACGTGAATCAGACTGCAAGCTAGACCTGGACTCGTCGGAAAACATCACACAAACCCACTGTGACGATGTCCACATTGCATGTTCTCTACTCCAGACTAATCGCTGCCGACAGTTAGTTGCCGTGAGCGGAACACATCTGACAGGCCTGCGAGCATATAGACCAATATTTCCCAAACGTCTGTACACGGTTTGCCTTGAAACTGTGGTACCCGTGGCTGCAGATAGCTGACGAGACTGGTCGGATGCTGTGCTCCGTCTGCTTCTTTTAGCAGGTACTGCCAAATACCGGTCTTCATTAGGCGTTGTAACTCGGGGGAGACCTGTACTGTAACGTCTACTGACATTTCCATCATCTTGGAATCGTTGCCAAAGCCTAGAGAGGACAACTTGAGCAATTCCAAGTTCCTTGGATACTTCCATCTGAGTACGCCCACATTCAAGGCGGCCATTAACTCTACGACGTAAAAAATCATCCACATGCGTCCTCTGTGTCATAACTATTCGGTAAGAATCGCCATGCAAAATTTCAGCCCTTTAGGTCCAGCGGTTTGGTCTGTGCGTTGTATGTCAGTCAGTGAGTCAGTCAGTTTCGGAACTGTATTTGTAAGGTATACACAAGATTCGATTCACAAGAATCGAACTTTTGAATGAATTAAAGAAGCTGCTTCAGATATGCTAATTTCGGCATACGCGCTTAGTATAAATACCACGCAGCGTCATTAATGAAAAGGCGAGGTTGTTAAGGTTGAAAAGGTGTTATCCTGCGCTAGTGCTTAGCGGGCCAGAAGTTTACATGTCAGTACTGCTGGTTTGACTTACTGTTCGTGAGTATAAAAATATATTGTTCTTGAGAGCTGTGTTTATACATTCCGTACAAGTAGTACGTATGCTTATTGCTGTAAAAGCCAATTATATGTGCAACGAATTCAATAAACATTGTTTCATGTATAAACTGTGTTTGCATCAAAATACAAATAGAGTGCCACTTCAAATTATATACACCCAAGTCTGGGTAGAAGTGAGCATAGAATCTCTATATATTATATATATACACACACACACACACACACACACACACATATATATATATATATATATATATATATATATATATATATATTTGTGTGTGTGTCTCCTGATTTCATGTGCCTGAATTGATTATTTTTGAAAAGTTAAAGAAAGCAGCCACTATATCGGTTAGTGATCGGATCATCGGTTAGTGATAGAGACTTTCTGAGCTAACAATTTATTTAATTAATTTTTTGGCAAGGAATTTCATTAAAATTATTAGCTAGCTCAAAAGAACTTTTAACTCAAAGAAAATCCCATTGCATCTGCTAGTAAATTTAGGACTCTGTAAATTTACGACTGACTGTCAAGGCAGTGATTTCAAACAAATCACTATAAATCCTTCAAAAATATTACCGAATTATAAATTTAGTATCCAGATGAGTTTATAACCGATAAAACTTCTGAAATGGAAAACAAAAAATGGAAATAGAAGAAGGTATTTAATTTATTGATTTATTTCCATTTATTTCTTATAAAGAAGTGTAGTATTCATTTAATTCAAAATTACTTGTGTATAGATTTTTCAACAGAAAATATTAAATTATAAATATGCTACTTTATAAGCAAATAGCCTAAGTGGTGCTAGGAATTCATCCCTAAGCTAAGAAATCTAATCCTGTATTCCCCCATTATCTGCGCTCCGTTGCAATTAAAATGTTAAAAGTAAATATTAAATGCAATAATTAATGTAAAATATCAATTTAAATAATTGCTCTTTAGTAGCATTTACTTTTTTAATACACCGAATATTTGGTAGACAAAAATCGCTGAGCGTAAATCAATGAAGAATTTCTTCTAAATGTGATTTAAAATATTCCTCTATTAGTAAAATGTATTACGACTAATGCTAATCACATGTTCACATAAAGTTACCTAAATTTTCTTGTTAACTGAATACATTTTCAATGAAAGTTCAATGAAATCAATGAAAGCTGTTAACTGAATACATTTTCAATGAAAGTTCAATGAAATCAATGAAAGCGTGAAATCAATTAAGCGTACATTTTCAATGAAAGTTCAATGAAATCAATTAAAGCTTGTTAACTGAATACATTTTGAATGAAAGTTCAATGAAATCAATGAAAGCGTAATCAATGAAGAATTTCTTCTAAATATGATTTAAAATATTCCTCTTTTAGTAAAATGTATTACGACTAATGCTAATCACAAGTTCGCATGAAGTTACCTAAATTTTCCTGTTAACTGAATACATTTTCAATGAAAGTTATAAGTAAAGCCGTGTAACTATAGGAAAGAAAAATATTGTCTCATATTACTACACAAAACTCCCTAATTACACTGTTTTCTGGGCCATGAACAGAAATATGTTTTTAGCTCTTCGCTCGTATTAGGTAATTATCTAATATTTTTCAAGTAGTCTACTATAACAGTCAACTCTTTTGTATCGCTCAATAATTATCAGGAACTATTTATTGGGAAACATAGGGACATTTATTCTTTCCAGACCTTATGCGGGCCCTTTTAATGATATTAAGAGAAAAGCTAAAAAGCAGCATTAAGATCGCTATCTCTTATTTTATATTTAAACAAAACTCCTTAATTGCGTCAGATACTTTTGTTATCGCTTGCTGTTGTTAAAATACAATGAACTACTAGTTATATTATGTTATTCTGAGTAACAGATCTTTCATATTTGGGAAATTTGTAATAATTATTTCCATGTTTTCGAGGGATATGCACAATTTATTTTAAGGGAAAATTTCTTACACAACCACAAAAAAAAGGAATAGTGTGCTTACTATTAATTGACTTTGATGAAATCAAATAATGAGATTTCATTTAGCGAAAAAAAATAAGGTGAGAAAGAGAATATTGTGAAAATAACTGACTTACTCAAATTTTACCACGAAGTTATAAAAAACAAAGACAGAAGGCTATAATGAAAAATCCCCAATTTTTCTCCTTATAAAGAGGTTTTTATTCTCTTACAAAAGGTAATTTATGTAAAAAAAATATTTGTTACTAGCCGGGTGAATCCCGCCTAGTAACAAATATTTTGAATTAGTAAATTTATTCCTATAGCAAGAAAGCAGATTATAACAAAAATTGTAGACAAAAGTGTAAATAAATTCACTGTTGGTTAGCACAGCTCAACTCTTTACTTTTAGACGCATCTAAATGCAAGAAAAAAAATACATGGCTGTACTCAATGC
>OU015495.1:211435306-211437806 GCA_907164885.2 Dolomedes plantarius
TTAAATATTTTAGTTATATATATATATATATATATATATATATATATATATATATATATATATATATATATATATATATATATATATATATATATATATATATCTCCTCTTAATAGCCTTCTTAGAAAGGGAATATGAAATTCTAAAGAGAGAATCTGAAAAATTAGCCCCGTAAGCTAAAGGTTAAGGGGGCAAGGGACTTTCAAAGTCGATTTTTTAATTTTAGTTTTTTAACTCTATATACAAAAAGAAAATAATTTATTTTCTTTTTTATTACATTGAAAACCCTTAGAATTCAAGTTAAGGAATTTTTTCACAATAATGTCTGTTTTTAAAATTTTTTTCAAAAATGCTAACTTTTATCAAAATGCTTCATGCGCATTCCATATATTTTTATTATACGTTTACCGTATTAATATAAATATAATTGAGTTCTTTTCTGTTGTATGATTCTAAAATCTTAAATAATTATTTTTCTATTTTTTTATGTTTTTTGTTTTTGTTTTACTTTATTTCATGGTATATAAATTTTGATTTCAAAGAATGATGCCCAGTTTTATGACAGGCAACAATTGCGAGAAATTTGAAAGAAATCGAAAGAAAATTAAAGCGCTTGGAGCATTTTGAAAAATGCTAGCATTTTTGAAAAAAAATTTGATAAACAGCCTTTATTCTTCACAAAATACTTATTTGTGAATTTTAAAAGTCTTCAGTGTAGCATAAAAAATATTAATTATACTCATGTTGCATACAGAGTAAAATATTGATAATTAAAGCAAATCGAGGTTCAAGGTCACTTGTTCCCTTAACCTTTTCCTTACGGGGTGGGATAGCATGCATCCCAAGAATGAATATATATATATATATATATATATATATATATATATATATATATATATATATATATATATATATATATATAGATATATATATATATATATATGTATATCTATATATATATATATATATATATATATTTACATATATTTATATACATACATATATATATATATATATATATATATATATATATATATATTTACATATATTTATATACATACATATATATATATATATATATATATATATATATATATATATATATATATATATATATATATATGTATATATATATATATATATATATATATATATATATTTACATATATTTATATATATATATATATTTACATATATTTATATATATATATATATTTACATATATTTATATACATACATATATATATATATATATATATATATATATATATATATATATATATATATATATATATATATATTTATATACACACACATATATATATATATATAAAGTGGGAATCGGAAAAATGGGCCCCGTAAGCTAAAGGTTAAAAATGCGACAAATTTAGGTTTTCCAAAATAGTAGGCAATTAAAGCAAAGTCTGAATTTTTAGAAGATTTTCTCACTAAAATAAAACTGCATTAGAGTAAATATTACCGTAAAAATGCCTTATAAATATATTTTCAAAATGTCAAATGTGTTAAATTATTTTGCTTTAGAGATATAGTTAATGATAACGTCTTTCATCCCCGTTTCCCATTTTTGAAGAACAAACGTAAATTTGGCTATCGAGCTGTTAAACGGAAATAAGATATGATCTATTCGTTCTCTATTATAGTTTCAAAATGCCCTATTAAGGTGACTGCCTACTTTGGTGACTATTACTTTAAGGTGACTGCCTACGTTGAAAATGCCATTTTTTGACTATTTTGGTCAACTTCATATTTTGCAAGAATCTTGTAAATCAATCTTTTCTCTTTTCAAAACCGTTTTGATTGTTATTCTACGTCAATTAGAAGTAGAGTTACAGCTATTTTAATAAACATAGTCTAATACAAAATTGAAGTGACAAACAACTTTAAATGCGTCCATTTTTTGACTATTTTCATCAATTTTATTTTTTCAAAGAATCTTGTAATTCAATCTTTTCTCTTTTCAAAACTGCTTAGATTTTCATTCTACATCAATTAGAAGCAGAGTTATAGCTATTTTAATAAACATCGTCTAATACAAAATTGAAGTGACAAACAACTTTAAATGCGTTTTTCTCAGAATTATGTTTTTTAGCACAAATCTCTACCGTTATCATGATATTTCACATAATATTGCACATATTTTGATAAAATTTTCAGGAAATGTTTCAGATGCTATTGTTAAGGAAATGACTTACAATAATTGATGTATAATAAATAGTTTATGGTTTGGGGCTGTTTTTATAAGGAAAGGAATGACGAATTGGGGAAAATTTTCATATTGGAACATAAAATTGTCTGTATTATTTTTGCATTTTAAAATTTCTCTTAGATTGAGGGTCATTTTAAAGATAAATGTGACATGTATCACGTATGAGAAGGAAATTAAAATAGTAGCATTAGAATTGTGTTCAGAGTGATAGGCGTTTTAGCTAAATTTCATTAAAAATTACTTCAAATTGACCAATTTATAAAAAAGTATGAT
>OU015495.1:211442806-211482806 GCA_907164885.2 Dolomedes plantarius
AATAAATGATTCTTTTCAATGGATATTTTAATTTGAAGATATTTCCAAAAACTTAACGGTTTTGAGCTAGGGTGTTCGCTTGAAATTTTCGTATTTTTTAAAGGGCTTTCAAAATATGTCACTTTTGTTGTATTATTTTTCAAGAATTATTTCAGAAAATGGCGTCGCAATGTTAAGATGTTCCCGACTTGGTCCGTCCCGGAATGGTAACCTACACTTTTCCTACCCTAGAATTTTATATAAGAAAAGGTAGATTAATGAATCATTTAGTATAAATTTAATACAGATTTAAAAAGAAGACATAATCATGATTTTAATAAAAAAAAATAACTGAACTTATTACGCAAAATAAAAAGCTTTCCGAATGTGGAAAATATATATTTCATGCTTTCTGAAAAATTCTTGAAAGTTTTTTGGCAGGAAATTTCTCAACATATCAGTTTTCCTTGTCATTATTGTAATACTCCGTTGCATTAAGTTTCAGTCCTGGAAACTTTTATTTTGTCTTACCGTAGTTAATACATATTATACCTACGTCATAAAATGTTTTTCTTCATGAAATATTGTGCAACATCATCATACATTCCCCCCCCCCCTGCTCAACGAGTTAAGTTTAGATTTAAATTGACGGAAAGGTGGGTAGCAGCAAAAAAGTTCTCCTTCCAAAAATTCCTCTAATGAACTGAATACTTTTTTTTTTTTTTGAAGAAATATTGAAGCAAAGTAAGAAATGAGAAAAATGAGAACAATAGTAAAAGTTAATTAGGCTGAGGACGCTAAAAATATACTTTCTTAGAAAACTTTTTCTACGGATAGAGTTTTTGGTGCACAGGCCAAAGTATGGGTGACATAGAAAAACATCTCAAATATTTTTAAGAAAAAATGAAGAGTTTTTTTTTATAAAAATTGCTGAGGCGTTTAATTTTTATAAAGATCGTCTTTACTTCATAATATTTCTGAAATATATTTTACCAAAGGAAGTTTAAAGACATCTAATCTATATATATAAAACAGTTCCGTAACTGACTCACTGACTCACTGACATACAACGCATAGACCAAACCACTGGACCTAAAGGGCTGACATATTGCGTGGCGATTCTTCTTATGGTGTAGGGGTGCACTAAGAAAGATTTTTGAAAAATTCTTCTTAGATTTTTTAAAATTAAATTTTTAAGCTGTTTTTGTAACTTTTTTTAAGTTTGCATTTAAAATAATAATTTGAGGGTTATAAAATTTATATCGCGAGAAAGATCATAAAAATTCCTTTAAAATGAAATCTTTTTCGAATCTTTACCTCCATTTTTCTAATTTTTGGCGAATTTTTAAAGATTCATTTTTAGGATTTAATTTATTAAATGCCGATCACGTGATTTCTTTTTCTGTTACTTGAAATTAATTTATCGTCACGTTCATAGCAACGAAGTAGACAAAAAAAATATTTTTTTTCTTCCTAATGAGGCAGACGATTGGAAATTATCCAAAAAAAATATTAAAATACAGTAAAAGATAAGTTCCTCAAACTGTACTACATTAACTGTACTATATTCTTTAGTATGTTCTATTAGATTGAATTTGAATATTTTCTTCTACATTATTTTGTCTATAAAAATATCCCTTACGATTTTTTGTATAAATATATATATATATATTTTTTTTCATCAATTGCATACATTGATCGTTGCATTTAATTTGAATGTATTCCGTAGAGAAGCCCGAGTTTTCAGCTAGTATTTTTTTTTTTTAATTTACCTTTGCCACTGATGCAAGAATTGTATTAAGGGTTGAGTATTGAGAAAAAAAATCCTGATCCGATAAATTTGAATACCGCACAGTTTTTTCAGGTCCTTACCATTGCAGTCCTCGCATGTGTGTTCTGATATACTGCATTGAAAAAAAAGGAAAAAGTCTTCCCGTTTTAGAAAGATAGATCCTAAGCTATTGGTGTGGGGAGCTCATTGGAGAGGGGTGTAAATGAAACAGAATCTAAAACAAAGTTACGACTTTGAATTTTTTTAAACGTTTTAAAGATAAGGACATCGTGAAATGATTAAATATAATTACAAGATAAAAAGAACTTTTTATATACCATGTTTTTAAATTTTCTGTTGAATCATATAAACTTGACAATTCTCTCTTAATTGCACAAACCTTCAATTAATTTTTCTTTTTCACTTTCTTTTATTTAATTTTAATCACTTTTCAATCGTTTTCACTATCCACAAACTTTGTAAACTTATAATATTTTTTAAAATTTTTAGCACAATATTTTTGTAAACAAATTAAATTCACATGTATTCTGTTTTCAAAATCGTCAAACGCCGTTACGCAAAAGTGCAAGCATTAAATTCGATCGAAGCGCCACCTTGCGGATTTTTTTCGGCTCAAAGTATTAAAAGAATGCATTGTCATCGTGTTCTGAGCTATTCTGAAAGTTTCAAATGTCTAGCTAGTCTGTTAGTGAATGAGTTAAAAATCGATTGCAAGATTTGTACTGGACAAACACACAAACACACACACAAACAAACAAGAAAGCAAGTTAATAAAAACATGGTAATAAATAGGATGAGATTGGCATGACACTCGATTCAAATAAACCCTGAAACTACGACGTAATCAGCTTTTTTAATGAAATTTATTTCTCAAAAAGACCCTGAAATTGACCGATAATGAAATTCCTGAAAGGTGTTTAGGTTACTGGGCCAAAGAACTGTCGGACAACAGGGAGGGCTGGACTCTACTTCAAAATAAGGGAGAGGCTACCTCCCACGACATTAAAATGAGCTTCTAGAACTTTTTTCACCTTATACCGGGTGTCCCAAAAATAACCGACGATTTGAAAAATCAATTAATGAAAAATGGAAGGCGATAGAAATCTGCGGTTTGCTGCATTCTGCTTCGGTAACCAGGGAATTTATTCTCACCAATTTTCAAAATTAGTTACAAAATTCGTCAACAGATGGCGCTGCTGACTGGGAATAACTATAAAACAATGTTTTCTAAATAACCACCGTTTGCAGCAACAGCGTGTCAAGTCTGAGGTCAAAATTCCCAGACGCCCGTGCAAACATTTCAGTTTGAATGTTCTGACAAGCAGCACAGATGTGCTGTTCCAGTTCATCTACAGTTTGTGGATTGTGACGTTACGACCTGGTCTTTCAAGTACCCCCAAAGAATAAATCACATTGCGTCAAATCTGGCTAATAGGGAGGCCAAACCTTGCGTATGCCTCTTGCTTTGAAAGCATTGTTTTATAGTTTTTCCCAGTCAGCAGCGCTATCTGTTGACGAACATTGTAACTAATTTTGAAAATTGGTGAGAATACATTCCCTGGTTACCTAAGCAAAATGCAGCAAACCGCACATTTCTATGGCCTTCTGTTTTTCTTTAATTTATTTTTCAAATCGTCAGTTATTTTGGGGACACCCGGTATTAAACGTATTTATTGTCAAAGAGAAAGCCTCATATTTGTAAATAGGATCAAAAGGGACATTACTTTCAAATCTAATATTTGTCTCCACCGAATGTAAATTATTTTCCTCAACACTAAATCATTTATTTTAATTGATTTAATGACTCTGATATTCTTAACCATTGTTCGCTGAAAACATATAGTGCTCCTAAATATCATATACCAGAGGTGGGAACATTTTTACCATTAGAGGCCACATGTAAATTAGGTAGTAATAAAGGAGGCCGCATAAGTTGATCAACCTGTAAATGCGACTTTTATCAAATTATTATAGTTAGATATAGTTTTAACAATTTGGCGCATTATATAGAAAAATAGCAAAATAAATTTCAGTCCTTTCTTATTTATTATTTGACATAAAAAGTTACAATATAAAATATTTTTGTATTCGCATAAGGGTAAAAGATTGTTATAACATTAATCATTAATTATTTTTTTTCAGAAAAAGTGATACGTTTTAACGTACATGCAGTCAGTCACAACGATAATAGTAAGAAAATAGTTTTTGTGTAGAAATCATATGACATGTCTGGTAGTATTGCTAAGAAACTCTGAGCATTAAATGACATATAAAGTGCAGTTAAAGTATCATACAATCAAGGTAAACGAAGCTCATTTGATAAATATACAATTGTAGCGACTTTAGACAACAATTTCATAGTGTCAACTTCATTTTGGCCGACACTGTACATACATTGATGCCGTTCTTTATTTAATTCTATTGATTTGGAAATTGTTGTAATCTATACAATTAAATATTAATTAATACAAGTGCTAGCTTTTATGAAGGCCGCAAGAGAAGATCACGGAGGCAGCATGCGGCCTCAAGGCCGAGCGTTCCCCACTTCTGTTATATACATAATATGTAATGGTCTTATGTGATGCATACAGTGGTTATTACCGTGGTCTAAGTTGTCAATTTGAGGTGAATTACCAATCATTAATTATGCACTCACCATCTACTTGTTCGACAACGCTGTTCGTATCTGCGTTTTGTTTCTGAAGAATGACAGATTATCTGATTGATAAATTACAGATGGATTTATTAAAAACATAACACTCATACACATTATTTAAATCAACACATTATCTTTAGTATGTAAGTTTTACACTTAATTCATTTATGAACATTATTACACAATTCACTTTCTCGTATTCGTAAACCTTCTATGTTAATACTCTACTTTCAATTAGTTAATTACGAGGTATTCCCTCTAAGAAACAGTTATCAACTTTTGCTTAATACATTTACTCATTATCATTATTCCTCAATAGTTATCATCACAATTACATTAACCATTTACATAACACGTTCATACATGGATTATTTATTTAAGGGGTGAGCTACCCATATAACCATTTTATAATATCAATTCATGTAACTCTTATACACTAACTATCATTATCTGAATCAAGGATGAGAGGCACACTTTATACACGTTAAATATATATCAATTATAGACAGCACAATACCTTCATTGACGATTCTTTCCAATCTTTTGAACAGGTGCATACTTCGAATGGCAATCACTGGCGGGTGGGGCATTCTGCACGCTCCTTCAGAAACTCGTTCCATTGTCCGGCTCGTTGGCTAGCTGTCGTATCTCGCTAATAGCTCCTTGGGATGTGGGGCACTCCTCTCGTCTTGTTGTCGGTTCGGGCCTTATTCACAGGAGTTCTGCTGGCTGGGGATTATTTTCGTCTTCCGTAGCTCTTTCAAATTGACCATCATCTAGAGGGGTTTCTCTGCTTATTGTGGACTCGAGGCATTTGGGTTAATAACTTCCCGTTATTCCCATCAATGGCTGGCGGGTTGCCGTCCACAGTACTAGTGCTCTCTGCATAAAAAAATGACTAACGCCGCTACTTCGCTGCCAGCTCGCGAGTCGTCATTTCATAATTCTCAAGCATGAATGAATCTTTTTCTTGCGTGTCTATTTTTTTAGTCCACTACCTTCTTTCCCCCTTTCATTTTGGATCCGCTCATTCCTTCGTTTTCTTATTGGTCAGATATATTTTATTCCTATTATATTGGGCTACTCATTTCTTTCCAGAATATACTTTTTCTCCGCCTTCTCGTAGGTGGGTCCACTCGCCTCCCATCATCATTATTCCCACGGCAATATTCCCATCTTCTCGAATATCATCTGATTCTGATTTTACCACTTAGCCCACACCATCACTATTCAACGCATTTCCTCGTTAGTGTGCTTTCCCCTCTTGCTATATCTTTCACATCTGCATCTGGTCTAAGCATACCCCACATTGTACATTTCCTTTGGCGGTTTCTTTTTCATCCTTAATGGCACTTAAACATCCTGTTTCTTTTCTAAACTATGTCCACGTGCCTCGCTTATTTATCACTCGTCATTGCTTCTCTTAACTCGATCATTTCTTAATTGATTCCTTCATCTGTGCCTAATGTTGCGGTGCTTTTGAACCGTAACGTAATATAATTATTATTTTATATTATATTAAGTGCATCGTTTATTGTGTTTTATATTACTCATTATTTAACTTTATACACAACATGCATAGTATTATATTAAACAGGTATTAACGAATATAATTTTTTTCCATTCTATAAAAAAACATTTTACATAAAACAATTTACCAGATATGTTCTTCCTAAATCCTCAAATAACATAATATTTAAGTAAATGAACTTTTATTCTAGAGCCACCATACCATAAGAATTTCTTATCATATCTAAAATAAGCTTACCGACAATGAAATACCAGAACGCAAGCATATTCCAGAATTTCATAGAATACAGAACTCGCATTTGTTGCACCTGATCCCATGACTACATTATGAAACGAATATTTTGAGTTGAGTTTGAAAACAATCCCCTATTTCGTTTCCTTACTGCAAAATATTATCCTTTCAGATTCTATATCAAAACAAAGTGCCATTCTGAAAACTTCCACTGTCTTTTCAATTTTCCTAAAATATCTAGGTATTCTAACTAGCTATCCAAGGTCGGCAAGTTATTAGAAAATTTGCATCGTAAAAGCGCGTTCAATAAATCTTTCAAAGCAATATCTTTCACGATAGCTTTCAAATTATAAATTTGGTATAAGACTGATCTTTTGTTCCATAGTTTCCTACATTAAGATTTTACGTATATTTTTTTTAACATTCTGAAGTTAAATTGATTTTTATTTCAATATAAATAAAAACTTATTTTTTTTTAACGCGGAGGCACTTGTCGCTAGACATTCGCCTGTATGTACACCGCGAGACTGCTGGTCATTCATTTAAGGGGGAACTATCCCCTACAAGCCGGTCGCGTCATTCAGAACCGAGTCAAGTGACGAGACCGGTACACTTGACCTCGCACCTCCAGATGTAAATTTGAGAACTTGGAGGACATTGCAGTCACGACAGATTTTTCGTGCACCAGCCGCCATCAGTGTACGGCGGTGTATTTGTCGGTGCGGGCATCGAACCTGTGACGCTCAGATCGCTGCCTTCGCCAACTGGACCACAGCGCATTTCAAATTTTTTTTCCTCCCCGGGATTCGAACCCGGACTTCCGTAAATAAAAACATACGCATAATACTTCAGTTATTTCCTTCTTTTTAATTATATTCATCAAAAACGAAACCTAACCCTTTGTTGGCTATCGTCTAACGATCTTACTTCAATGGACTGCATCAAATTATTTAGACCTGAAAGAAACCCAGAAACATAGTCGTTCGAGTTTAATTAATGGTAAAGTTTTACATGATAGGCAGTATGCAATACTTAGAGTAACAATACAAAAGTTAGCTTTTAGAAAAATCGTTATGTACAATTATCTCTAGGAATCTGCCTAACGTCCAGGATGTGTGATCATACCCTGCTGGCAAAAAGCACACACTGAACGTTCGTTCACCGATTAAGTCAAAATTCGAACTGCTCGCGGTAACTCAGAACAAACATATTAAAAAAAAATTCAATTAAATGCTAATCTTCATCGCAAGATAGGTCCCGGTTACAGGAACCGAACGTGCTTTTATTCATATACAGTGGTACCTCGACTTACGAGTTTAATTCGTTCCATGACTTAGCTCGTAACTCGAAATACTCCTATCTCGAATCAATTGTCCCCATTGAAATGAATGGAAATGCCATTAATTCGTTCCGGGCTCCCCCCAAACATCGCAATTTTTTTGTTACATGTTTTTAAATAAGAAAAACGTGCTTATAAACGAGGAACATTGTATAAAATGCAATACAATAGAATGTACTGCAATAAATTTGTTTTTATTAAGTGTAATGTACAACATTTACCTCGGAGATCAGACTTGAAGATGCTGATGGAAGAGGAGGAGAAAAGTTGAACTTAAAAATTAAATCTTATTCGTTGATTTTTTTATATTTTCGCCCCGCTTTCCCGACTTTCGCTTTTATTACCAGCTACTCTCTTAAAGTGAACGAGTGAGACACGGAAGCAGGGCGATTGTTGCATCGTTCACTGTGGCTGGACATTAAATCCAGATTCCTCTTTCTGAGAATCCGAAGAACGTTTTCTCAGAATCCAATCTCTCGGTTTAAGACTGGATAGTAGTCTCAGAATAATATGTATACAGTTGTATAATAATTGTACATGAAGGTTGTAAATATTATAAGCTTCTCGTGTTCTCATTGATAAGCACGTAACATGGCATTCGTTGCTGACACTAGCGGTGAGATATCTGAAGCATGCTCGTAACCCGAATTTTAGCTCGTAACTCGAAGCAAAAAATCAAATCCAGAGAATGCTCGTATCTCGAAAAACTCGTAAGTCGAGGTACCACTGTATTTGTAAATATTGTCAGAAAATTTATGCTTTTTTTTAAATTTTAGATTTATAGTAATAAGTCACGAATGTGCAGATATAATTGCCATATGCAAACCAAAAAAATTTTAGGTTTGGAAAATGTTTGACATTTTAGAAATGTTATGCTAAAGTTTGCTAAAGAAAACGTCAAACATTTCCACAGGAGCAGTGCTGGCTTTCAAAAGCTTAAAATGAAATCTATTTCTGGAACAATGCATTTATTGAGAGCAATATATTTATCGGAACTAATTATCAGACTGTGAAACATGCTGGGATAATTTTTTAGCGTGGCTACAGGGATTTTTCTTCGTCTCTTCATCTTTTATGTACCGGATAAAAATACAGAGTCTCCTCTGCAAGTCACGAGGTGCAAACCCTACCCCTTTTTTAAACTTGAATTGTAAGAGTCGGTAATCATATCTTTTTCTACAAAAATATGTTCTTTTTTTCACACACAAAAAATACAATTTCCTCTCAATTTAAATGGGAAAAAAACCCAACCACATGCTATCATACTAATTATTTTGCTGAATCTAAACAATTAAGTTAATCATTCAAAAGTAAATGTCATAAGGACGAATAATTTCTTTCGATGGAAATACAGTCGAACCTCCATATATCGAACTTCCCCATATCGAAATTTTCTATATATCGAACTCTTAGCAAATCTCCATGTTTATCAGAAATGAGGCCTCTCTCGTACATTTCCTTTAGCCTGTCAGCAATAGTCGCCAGAATGTTTTATGTATGTTTATGTAGGGGGCGACGCAGTGCTTGCTGGGAAGGCGCAGAGTGAGTTTGAATCCCGCTTCTGTCTGTGGTCTGTGTAACATGTATGTGTGTGGTGCGTCTAGTGAAGTGATAAAATGTGTTTCTGTGTAGATTCGTCTCTTTCTTGAGTTTTTGGCCTCGACCCTTCATTTTAGAACGATGCGTAATATCGGGTAGAAATTACGGTCGTATTTGTGAAATTATTGGCGCCCGAAACAGGGGCTCGAGGAATATAAAAGTGAAAGAGCGAAAAATTAAAGTTTGAATACTGCCATGGAGATTTTAAAGTCTAGACGAACACCACTTAGAACAGCGTTTACTAGAGTTTTCACATCTTTGAACAAAGAACTGGAAAGTAGAGAACCCGATACAGAAGTATTAGAATCGTTATT
The DNA here is from genome assembly GCA_907164885.2 of Dolomedes plantarius. Classification (NCBI taxonomy): domain Eukaryota; kingdom Metazoa; phylum Arthropoda; class Arachnida; order Araneae; family Dolomedidae; genus Dolomedes; species Dolomedes plantarius. The sequence goes on from OU015495.1 coordinate 211,452,248, forward strand.
TGATCAATTAGAGGATAAATTCAACAGGATTCGTGAAGCTGATGATGATATTCTTAATCAATTATTAGAGGATAGTGCTTCGCAAGATATATATAACAAAGAATTTTAGGCTTGTGAAGCATATGTTGACAAATTTATAAGTTGCAAATCCAAAGTGAAAAAGATTATGTCAAAATCGAAAGTACAAGTGCCAGAAATAGTGAGAACGGAAAATCATCTTGAAGTTAAACAGGCAATGAGATTACCGGAATTATCATTAAAATTATTTGATGGAAATCCTCGTGAATGGCTAAGCTTTTGGAATACTTTTGTGAAAATACATGAAGACTCGAGATTAGACAACCATACTAAATTCGTGTATTTGATTCAAGCAACGGTTCCGAAATCGAAAGCTCGGGAGATAGTTGATAGTTTTCCAACGACTGCAGAAAACTACTCTAAGGCAATAGAACATTTGAAAAATAGATTCGGCCGTGATGAAATTTTAATTCAAATATTAGTCAGAGATCTTTTACAGCTGGTTTTAAACAATAACAACATCCGAGGAAAAGAATTCAACATATCATCGTTGTATGATAGTTTAGAAACAAAACTTCGATCGCTCGAATCCCTCGGAGTCACAGAAGATAAGTATGCCAGTATATTATTTCCGCTCGTCGAATCATGTCTTCCTTACGATATTTTGAGAATTTGGGAAAGGGAGCGGGAGAAGTTGAATACAGGTAAGAATGAATTAAAATCTATTCTTGAATTTTTGAAAAATGAAGTAATATCTGAAGAGCGAATTATGTTAGCTCGTACTTGTTTTGGTTTTGATAACTCTAAAAAACATTCTAAAGCTGATATTAGATCTGATAAATTTAATGTAGCTACTGCGAATGATTTAATTGTTGGTAACACTTTTAAAGATAAATTCTCTACTAAGAAATATAACGAATATTGTATCTTTTGTGATCAATTGCATTCATCAGAGAAATGTTTTAAAGTTAGTTCTCTCTCTTACGAAGAAAAAATGAATATTGTGTTAAAAAAGAGAGCATGCTTTGTTTGTTTAAAACGAAATCATATTTCTCGTGATTGTAGAGCTAAAGTTAAATGTGTTATATGCAATAGAAGGCATTTAACAATTCTATGCCAAAATATCAAAACGAATAATTCGGTGTCAGAAGATAGGAAACCAGAAGTAGAGAGTTCTGATAATGTTTTAAGTAGTCAGGTTAAAAGTTCTAACACTCTGTTACAAACCATAATTGTACGTGTCAAAAATGGTAACAGAGAAAAACTGGTGAGAGCTATCATTGATTCCGGTTCTGAAAAGTCCTATATAACGGAAGATATTATCAAATTTTTAGGGTATGATAGTTGTGGGGAATCGAAATTGATTCATAAGTTATTTGGTGGTGTTGAGACAAAAGAAAAGTTACATCACTTGTATAAAGTAAATTTAAGTAGTGTTAATAATGAATATAATTGTCAGATTTTTTGTTTGAATGAGCTTGTCATCTGTTCAGATGTGAGAAGAGTACCGAATGGTCCATGGTTATCTGAACTAAATGATTTTGGTATAACGGTTAGTGATCTAGAAAATAATTCATTTGGAATCATAAATGATATTAAATTGTTGATAGGAGCCGATGTTGCGGGAAAGTTGTTGACCGGGAATATTAAAATTCTAAAATCTGGTCCGGTTGCTGTTCAGACACACTTAGGTTGGACATTAATGGGTAAGATTCCCGCAAATAAATCAGATAATAGGGATTCACTGACGGTTATATCGTTGCCAGTAAATGAAAGCTCTGCAGCTAATTTGTGGAAATTAGATGTTTTAGGCATTACGGACCCAGTAGAATCTAAAACAAAGTCAGAAATGCATGAAGAAACCATGCAATATTTTAAGAATACCGTGAAAGTGAAACCAAGTGGAAGATACGAAATTGCTTTGCCCTGGGTCCTAGATAACTCCCGTTTGCCGAATAATAGAGAATTGGCCGAAAAACGACTTGCTACCACGCAAAGAAAACTATCGGACTCAAATAAAACGGAAGTTTACACTGAGGTATTTGATACGTGGTTAGAGCGAGGAATTATCGAAGTAGTTGCTGATAATAAAGAGTCTCAAGTTCATTATTTGCCACACAGGCCTGTATTTAAAGATTCTAGTGAGACCACGAAGGTGAGACCAGTGTTTGATGCCTCGGCTCACATCAAAGGGTCCCCTTCACTAAACAACTGTCTGGATAAGGGACCAAACTTAATTGAAATAATTCCTTCACTATTAAATCGTTTCCGGAAGTACCCCGTTGGAGCAGTATCAGACATTGAAAAGGCGTTTTTGCAAATCGGTATTACAGAAAGAGATAGAGACTATTTGAGATTTTTGTGGAAAGATGAAGCTAAAGGGGAGTTTATAGTTTACAGACATAAACGTGTGGTTTTTGGGGTCAATTGCAGTCCATTTTTATTAGCTGCCACACTGAATCACCATTTAGAAAATGCTCCCAATCATTTCGCTTCTACAGCAGAAAAATTAAGAGAATCGCTGTATGTTGACAACTGTGTTTGCAGCTTTAACACAGTTGAAGAGTTGAATAAATTTATTTCGGAATCAAGATCGTTACTGTCAATGGCAAAATTCAACCTTCGAGGATGGCAGTCAAATTGTCCAGTGGAAACAGACCACTTTGAATCTAATGATTCTGTAGCTGTCTTGGGGCTAAATTGGGATTTAAAAGGTGATACGATTTCATGCAAAATTGATTCGCATGGGGAGGGGCAAGTCATAGCAACTAAACGGGCTCTTCTCTCATTTGCACATAAAGTTTTCGATCCCATCGGATTCACTTCTCCCGTGACCCTCCTTCCAAAATTGATTATTCAGGAGTGTTGGAAATTGAAATTGAAGTGGGATGAGATAATCCCTGAACATTTGGCTAAACAATTTTTAAAGTGGGTTCGGGAAATGCATTTGATTTCTAACATCAAGATTCAGCGTTATATAGGTTTAGATCATCCTGAGGATAAAGATATCAGTCTTCATGTATTCTGTGACGCGAGTGGAAAGGCGTATGCCACTTGCATTTTTCTGAGGGTGAAGACAAATAATCTCACTGAAGTGAAGTTAATACAGTCACGTGCAAGAGTAGCTCCTCTTAAGAACATAACAATACCACGGTTAGAACTTTTGTCCTGCTGTATAGGAGCCAGATTGGCAAGTCAAGTCATTGCTGATCTAAGAATACCAAACCTAAAGATCTTTTATTGGAGTGACTCTACAACAGCTTTGAGTTGGATCCAACGAGACAACAGATGGGGAACGTTCGTTTGGAACCGCGTTCAAGAGATCAGATCACTGACCCAGAAAGACGATTGGCATCATATTGCGGGAAAATTTAATGCGGCTGACCTCCCATCAAGAGGATGTTCTCCTGAGCAATTTCTAAATCTGAAATGGTGGGAGGGACCAGCATGGCTTAAAGAACCAAAATCAATTTGGACACAAAGTAATGAATCCCCTGACGAATTAGAGATAAATTCTGAAATACGTAAGACATCAGTGACAGCCCATGCTAAAAGTACAGAGCCTGATGCGTGGTACTACAGATATTTCTCTTCTTACAATAAAATAATACGGCTTATAGCTTGGATATATCGATTCATTAACAATTCTGGGAAGAAAAATGTCCTTAAAGAACCTAATCTTACATGCCATGAGATAGAGAATTCCGAAAGAGTGCTCATTTCTTTGATTCAAAGAGAAGCTTTTGACAAATCTAGTGAAGATAAAATACGACCTCTTAGACCAGTTGTCGATGCGTTTGGAATAATTAGAGTAAAAACGCAAGTCATGTATCGACAAGATACGGAAAGTTTCAAATATCCAGTGCTTTTGCCATCAGATCATCCAGTTGTTCATTTGTTGATTTCCTGGAAACATCAAGAATTATTACACGCAGGGGTTTCCCTATTGATGACACACCTGAGGGAGAAATATTGGATCATAAAGGCCAGGAAAACTATTCGGACAGTGGTTGTACAATGTGTGCGTTGTAAGAGATTCAGCGCTCGGAAAATGGAGACAGTGCCAGTAGCATTACCCCCAGAGAGAGTCCAAGACGCAGCAGTATTTCAGGTCGTTGGCATAGATCTAGCGGGCCCTTTGTATCTAAAGAGTAAACAGAAGGCATGGGTCGTATTGTACACCTGTGCTGTGTACCGAGCGGTGCACTTCGAACTGATTACATCTCTGTCCACCGAAGCTTTTCTCCAGTCATTGCGGCGGTTTATAGCCAGAAGAGGTAGGCCAACGACGATCTACTCCGACAATGGTACAAATTTTGTCGGGGCAGATAAAGCCTTTTCGGAATTAGATTGGAATCAAATTTCTACCGCTGCAACTCTTCGCAGAATTCGCTGGAAATTTAACCCTCCTACAGCAGCCTGGTGGGGAGGTTGGTGGGAGCGGCTGATCCAAATGCTGAAGAGAATTTTGAGAAAAGTTCTAGGAAGAGCCTCACTAACCTATGAAGAACTTAACACCCTCCTTTGCGATTGTGAACAAATAGTAAACTCGAGACCCCTAACATATGTGACAGAAGACATAGACAGTTTGACACCATTGACTCCGGCTATGTTCTTACAAGAAATAAGGTCTTCCGACGTTGAGGATATAGACACAATCGACACTCAAGAAATGAATAGAAGAATCAGATACAGGCAACAGGTCAGAAGCCATGTTCGTGAAAGATTCCGTATAGAATATCTTGGCCAGTTGCAACAAAGGACTTTACATCGAGCACAAATGAAATCCCTAGCTGTAGGCGATATTGTGCTTTTGGAGAGTGACAGTAAGAAACGTACCTATTGGCCATTAGCGTGAGTATTAGAGTTGATTCCTGGAAAAGACGGCCAAAACAGAGTTGCCCGTGTAAAGACTGAGTTTGGTGAACTGTTAAGACCAATACAAAGACTGTTTCATTTAGAGATCGACAAAACATTACCTTATGAACCAGTACTTCGTACAAAATGTGGAAGAAAAGTGACTGTTCCTGATAGATTGTCTTATGATTGAACATTTTTTAACTTTTGCCTTTTTTATATTTTGATTGATAATTATTAGTTTTAGTGCATATTATGTAATTATGTTTAGTGTCATTGAATATTTTAATTTTGTGATTGGTTGTTGAGTTTACCTTCAGTAAACTCAAGGTGGGAGGATATCAGAAATGAGGCCTCTCTCGTACATTTCCTTTAGCCTGTCAGCAATAGTCGCCAGAATGTTTTATGTATGTTTATGTAGGGGGCGACGCAGTGCTTGCTGGGAAGGCGCAGAGTGAGTTTGAATCCCGCTTCTGTCTGTGGTCTGTGTAACATGTATGTGTGTGGTGCGTCTAGTGAAGTGATAAAATGTGTTTCTGTGTAGATTCGTCTCTTTCTTGAGTTTTTGGCCTCGACCCTTCATTTTAAAACGATGCGTAATATCGGGTAGAAATTACGGTCGTATTTGTGAAAATGTTCATTACATAGAAAAATTGTTTCTATATGTCGAAAAAATCTCTATATATCGAAATTTTTTTCAAGACAAATTGGGAGATTTTATTCCTCTTTAGAATAAAATCTCCCAATTTTTGGCATTTGAAACATTATGTCGTGGACTTAATGTCCATCGATTAAAATGTCCCTTGATTAAGTTTTTAGTGGACTGAATAAATACGAACATTTCTTTGAACTTTCCGCAAAACTGGCTGTTCAGCAAGATATTCGTAGTTTTTTTTTAAAGAATGTAACTGTTATCATTGTAACCACTGTCTGGATTATTGTTTTTTTAAAGGTATGTAGTACTCAATAAATCTTTCATATGAATTCATTTTTTAGTTATTAACTTTCATTTAATGGGATTCGCATACAAATTACAAATGGAATTTCCTATACGTAAATTAGCTTTTATTTTTTTAGGAGAATTATGATAAAGCTAAGCTCAATTCTACAGAGGCTGTTCACACATTTTTTAGACGATGTATATTGTATTCACAAAACTAAATTACATAAAATTCTTGTGTTTTAAATGTTCAATTTGACATCCCTTATTCTGAACTATCTTTCGACACCGCAATTTCCAGGATAATAATGCCTTTTGAAGTGTCAGAAGAGGTATTCTATCCTATTCCTCCTGAACAGCTTTCCAGAGTCCTGTAAGGGGTTTGGGACGACGTTTGGATAATGCAGATTTTAAAAGTCCGAAAGCGCAAAAAACCATAGGTGATACATCGGGAGATTTAGTAGGGATATCAGTGAAGGGTATGGCCTTGATACCAGTTTTTTGTTCCATTTCTTTTAATAACAATAAAAACAAATAAAAACAAAACTTTCAAGCCTTAGACGATAATTTTGACTTTTAAAAACATAGTACAATTGCAATTATTTCTTTTGCAGCAAACGATTTTTTATTACCGTTTACCAAAATCGTCTAAAAAATGTGCGAACAGCCTCTGTATATATCAAAATTTCTATATATCGAACTTTTTTCCGGCAGTTTGCTACTTCAATATATGGAGGTTCGACTGTATTTTTCATTTTACTTCTCGTTCACCAAACTTATTAGCTTTGGCCTTATCATATTGCTCAATTTAAGAGCTTTCAAAATTTTAATGTTTTTCTCTGCGTCAAAATTTATTTAAATTTTTTACTTTTCTTTTTCATTCCCATAGGCATCGGTTTCTAGAATATGATCCTACATTTTTCCCATCCAATGCGTGCGCTGGTGAAGGTGTCAAGTAAGGGGAATTTAGACGGCTTGACTAGTTTATATGATAACTACTGAAACTGTACAGCTGAACTGTACTAGCTGAAAACTCGAGCTTTGCTACGGAGTACATTCAAATCAAACACAACGGTCAATGTATGCAATTAATGCCAAAAATATGTATAAATATATTTATAATAAATACGACGATCAATGTATGCAACTGATTTTAAAAAAATGAAAAAATACATTTATAAAAAAATCATAAGGGATATTTTTATAGACAAAATAATGTAGAAGGAAATATTCAAATTAAATCTAATATAAAGAATACTAAAGAATATAGTACAGTTAATATAGTACAGTTTGAGGAATATATCATTTACTGTATTTTAATATTTTTTTTTGGATAATTTCCAGTCGTCTGCCGCATTAGGAAGAAAAAAAATATTGTTTCGTCTATTTCGTTGCTATGAACGTGACGATAAATTAATTTAAAGTACCAGAAAAAGAAATCGCGTGATCATCATTTAATAAGTTAAATTCTAAAAATGAATCTTTAAAAATTCACGAAATATCAGTAAATGGCGGTAAAGATTCGTAAAAGATTTCATTTTAAAGGAATTTTTATGATCTTTCTCGTGATATAAATTTTATAACCCTCAAATTATTATTTTAAATGCAAACTTAAAAAAAATTACAAAAATAGCTAAAAATTTAACTTTAAAAAATCTAAGGAGAATTTTTCAAAAATCTTTTTTAGTGCACCCCTACACTATAAGAATAATCGCCATGCAAAATTTTAGCCCTTTAGGTCCAGCGGTTGGGTCTGTGCGTTGTATGTCAGTCAGTCAGTCAGTCAGTCAGTTACGGAACTGTTTTATATATATAGATGAATGTTTTTCATCTCAATCGGTAAATGATAACATCTGTCTGACTCACTCTACCAGTAACATCCGTCCATCAGACTTAAGTTGGATTTCGTTGCTCATTATTTATGTAATTTTCCGATTTTCATTTAATTTTAGCTCTGTATTTGAGGTATTATTAATTTATAATAAATATTTACACTTCGTTTTAATTTTAATATAACTTTTTTTCATTTTTAGGCATATACGAAAAGGGCATCTACCCTTAACTGGTAAGAGATTTTCATCTACACAAGCGTGAGCTCCTATGCAGTACACTTCCTGGCAGTTCAAAATAAATATATTAAATACACAAAAAAATAAATATATTAAATATATAAGCAAACACAACCAACGTGATGGAATAACTAAAGCATAGCTCGTACATGAAGGTTTCAAATCGAGAATTACGCACCCTAGCGGGAAAAGTATGAACTCTAACCGTCTGAGAAACGGATGTTACCATTTGCTGGTTAATATTACAGAATTCTTTCAATTTTTTAGTATAGGCCTGGCCACATTTTGCATACCTACTTTAAATGCAGAGCTGTCACTTAAATAGTGATTTCATTTGTGCTTAGCGATTTTTCTCACTTGCTGGTTTGCTTTGGTAGGATGCCCTGTCATTGTTATTTCAATAATTCGTGTATCGATAAACTTGTTAGTCTTGTTTCTCAATGATAAATACTTAGAATATAATGGTTTTCGACGTTTTTAAGTGTTTCGCTGTGCCAAACAGAGATAGAGGGAGAGAGTTTAAGGGCCTTTGAAACTTCAAAAAATCGATTTTTGGTTTTTGCTATATTCTGATTTTTGGGACATTTCTGAACAATATGCAAAAAACCGCATAAAAAAATTTGCATTATTTCTCGAGTTATGAGAGTTTATGTAAAGCTCACTCTGTTGTCATAGCCATGTTATTCCAACTTTAACTTCAGTTTTCTCAAATATGTGAACTTTTGGATTGCGCGCACTCTTACTCCCAAACTATGTGTGCTAGACACACAAAATTTTTATCAGATTTGTATTATAAGCTTCTTTACACACTAAAACCAGAAAAGTTTAAAAAAAAATTGTAAAAAAATTTTTTACACTTGAAAATGTTTTAAAAAATTGCTAAATTTAAATTTTTTTTAATTTTATGTAAATTTTTCAATTTCAACTATATTTTTGTATATTTTTTGGTTTTACATTAAATTTGAGTGTATTATTAATTTAATTTTACCAAAAAATAGTTTCTGTATACATATTTCTTAATTTTATGATGCGCGAAACATCCAATGATTTTTTTTCCTTTTTTAGTAATGTGTACATTTAAAAATAAAATCTAAAAATTATTTTTGGCTTTAGAAGTTCTATTTTTGTATAAATTATAACTGAAGACTTGTAATTTTGATATAAAAGAAAAAATTATATATATATATTAATATTATTGGAGTTTCAGTAGCTTGATTTTGATCATGTTTAGGGTCATTTCCCAGTAGTCAAAGGTTGCGAGCCCCCCTAATCCAAATCTCACTGTCTCAAAGTTGCTGATGGGGTCCAAAGGCTCGACCTCTTTCTCGATGAGAGAGAGAGTTCTTTTATTTTCATGATTACATTCGGAAAGAAGTGAGCACAGTGCAATTTAGAAAGCAGCCGACAAACAAGTACTTTCATCAATATAACCAAAGTAACATCTGAGGAAATCTCCACACTCAAAGTTTTCAGAGTTTTGTTTGGCAGTAGAATAGGAAATAATAGTTTAAGGTACTGAATAACTTGAGGTACGGATAAATTTTAAACTCAGCAGGATTTTCAGTCTTCGGTTATTGTTAAATCAATTTCCTTTTAATGTAGTTTATTACAAGTATTTTCTGCTTGCATGTGATTTTCATCAGCACCTTTTAAGAACATAGAACAATAATAAGATACTTAAAAGATATAGTCAACAAAAGGCAAATGGAATTACACCGTAGAGGAGAAGGTCAATATATCATTCAACTGAATAAATTAAATTACTTATTCAACTTTTTAAGACAATTTGATTTAAGCGAAATAATTTACAAAATAATCATCTGAAATTATTTTAACATCTAATTTTCAATGATATTTTCTTCCTTAATCCCTGTATGTTAATTTGGATATTTTTTTCAACGCAAGTTTTGTGAATATACATCTTTTTTCAAGTAGAAATTAACTTTGAATTCATTGCATGTCTAGCCCCAAATGTTCCTTAAATTAATCAATAGTTCAAGTCTAAGCCATTCGAATACTTGAAGACATATAAAATTATGATTAGGTGCACCAGGTCCAGTGTCTTCATTTCAGCTAAAGGCTATAAACAGATGCTGGAAAGTTTTCCCAGAATCTTTATAATACTCAGTCATTATTCAACAATAATCAACATACTCAGTTTATTCATCTCCATGCAAAGATAATCTTTCAAATCTTTATTATGATTAAAAATTTTTATGAGCATCTCAGCGTGGAAAATTTTTATTCACAAATACAAGGGAATGGTTATTTTAAGTAGTGCATTTTTACTGACTTTGCATGCCTTAAAAACTTTTATTAACAAAGAGTTAATCAAGGCGAGAACCTGAACCTTGAATATTAGGCAAATGAGATAAATGTTTCACTTTCTAAAACTGTTTGGCTATCTTACAGACAATTTTAACTTGTGTGACTGCTTCACTTATTAACAGTCTAACTTGCACTTTATTTGCACAGAGGTCCATTGTCACTTGCTAATAGCAGGAAACAACGATTTACATGAATTTACATTTAGATGAAATCCTAAAGGCAAGTCTCGAAAGCACTCAACACATAAAATATTGTGAAATCAGGAAAACACAACTTTAAGTTATAGTGATAGAGTGAATTTTGATGTGACATAACATGACATTACTGCCATCTTGTAGTCATATCGCAAACAAAGTCCAGGAACTCAGATTTCTTATGGTGAAAACGTAAATTGTATAACTTAGGCGGATAAATAGTCTTAAGTTATGATCAGGAACGATATTTTCTTGCACCCTAAACACTAAACAATATTTTTGTAGAAGTCGCTTTATGACGTTCTTCATGATGCATAATTTCCTAGTTATTATTGCCTTTTATAGTTTTCATCTTTTTTTTTACACTTAAATTTTCTTTCCTTTAGCAATTTTCTCAAAATTTCCTACGTTGCTTTATATACCTGTAAAGAACTAAATCCTATTTATTTTTGACGAAATCTTTAAGAAATATTCTACAGTTCCATTAAACGATAAAGATAGAGAACAATTTCCTTCAAAAATATCATGTATAAAGAAGGATAATTTTAAAATTATCCTTCTTTATAATTAAGGGGATTAAATAGTTTTTAGGTAACATTATACGCTGTTTAAGTATACGTTAATTTAAAGCAGTGTTGATAAAATAGGGATTAACTAAATAAAATCTGTTTACATATATAATGAAAGAGACTATTTCATCATCGTTGACGCACTGACTATTACGTCAGTGATGTGCATTATAACTTTTATAAAAACCTACGAAGTATACACTTTCTAGATTTCTACCATTTTTCATAACTCACAAATTATATAATTAGAAACTTTATTTATGTTTCGAATGAATGCATGCGCAGAAATATGTATATTTTCCAATCACTGTAATGTAATATCCTTCTTTATAATTACGGGGATTAAATAATTTTTAGGTAACATTATACGCTGTTTAAGTATACGTTAATTTAAAGCAGTGTTGATAAAATAGGGATTAACTAAATAAAATCTGTTTACATATATAATGAAAGAGACTATTTCATCATCGTTGACGCAATGACTATTACGTCAATGATGCGCATTATAACTTTTATAAAAACCTACGAAGTATAGACCTTCTAGATTTTTACCATTTTTCATAACTCACAAATTATATAATTAGAAACTTTATTTATGTTTCGAATGAATGCATGCGCAGGAATATGTATATTTTCCAATCATTGTAATGTAATATAATGTTTCAAAATTCTGGGATACCGCAGACATTCAATAATTATTTCATAAGTAAATTTTTTCTTTGATAATTTTAAATGAGGTATAGTGTAAAGGCACTGGCAAACAATTTTATGCGTATTGTGTTTACTGAAATTATTTTTATGCCTTAATATTCAAATATTTATACCCTTCATATGACTCCCAAATAATTTTTGTTTTATAGAATAACATAAAATAATAATAAAATAATAATTTGCATTTTATAGAAAAATTTTTCTCATGAAATAACACCATGGTTCAAATACATCCAATAATGTTTGAGAAAGCAAATTACTCTCTGTTATGTGTTGTTACTATGTAAAATAAGCTCAAATTTTGTTTGGAATAATCTCGAAAAAAAAATTATTTTCTCCAGTTTGTTAGCATTATGTAAAATACGATCAAATTTTGTTTGGGATAACGATTGAAAATGCTGTCTCTAAATTCAGGAATCCCAAAATACATGTATTTACTGCACGTAATCTCTTTACAGTATTGCAAAATGAATCTTGTAAATTTAGTTAACACTGAATTCCAAAATCTCGTTTCCATCTAGTATTATTCCATGATAAACATATCCAGTTATTTGCTTCCATTCTGGAAACCTTCTCCAAACATGTTTATCTTTTCGATATTTTGAAATATATTCGAGGCATGGAAATATTTTCGTCTATTTACTGCTTGAGCTCTAAAGAAGTTAATGGAAACAGTTTCTTCCCTGTCTTATTCATAACATTTGTTTATATTTATTACATCCTTTATTTTGTAACATAAGTAATTTGAATTGATGTAATTCGCGTTTACTCCGACTTGCGATATCTACCTAATTTATATTTGGAATTACGTCTTTCTTTTGCAGATGCATAAATAGATTCGCGACAATAATATATCTATCAGTAAAACAAATTCCTTAAACGTTTTATCGGATATAATTTAGCACTTTATATTTACCAATATTTTTTATCTTATTTATTGTTTGGGGCAATTTTTATTTCTTGTAAGCGAAAAGAATAAATCAAACTAGGCGTTATTTTATGATCTTGTAGTATTTGACCGCAAAACTGATATACCTGCCTTTTAGAAATTTCACGAGTATAAACTACTCAAGTTTTGTTCACTTTTTACACTTAGTCATTCTCTTTGTGAGATTCAGAGAGCGCATTCAGGTGACGGAATGATTCATTGAACTACTCAGGTATAACTCAAGTTCGAACCCAACGAGAATGTTTCTAACTCGTAGATGATGAATATTATGTATGAATAGTTTGTCAAATGTTTTACAAATCTTTGGAACTCGGGCAAAAATTATTGAATTTAATTTCAACTGCTCCTACCAAAAGGATAAAAAGGTCCCTTAAAATTCAAAATAAAATGCTTATAATATTTAGAGAAGGCTTTAAACAGCGGTTGAGGAAGTACGAGGAAAAGTCAATAAACGAATCACAAATCTGCTGTTTCTTTTGCCACTTGACCGCCAGCAACTTAAGATGTCATAAATCTTACGGTGATAATCAGTTTCGGATAAAAGGAGACAAACAGTGATCACACAGGCCCATACTATAGCATTAGAACTACTATACTATAGAATGCGCCCATACTATAGAATGCGCTTTTACAATGGACAACCAAAAAGTTGAGGAAAATTCTACAAGAAAGGTTTGAGACGTATAGAGAAAATAGCTCACTTTTACCGAGACTTGGGTGCATATAATTTGAAGTGGCACTCTAAATGAATTTGATACAAACACAGTTTATACATGAAACAGTGTTTATTGAATATTCTTGCACATGTAGGCTTTGCTTTTAACAAGATTCATACGTACTACTTGTACAGATATATAAATACAGCTTTCAAGATCAATATATTTTTCAATACTCACGAACAGTCAGTCAACTAGCAATTCTGCCACGTAAACCTTGGGCCCCCTAAGCACTAGCGCAGGATAGTACGGGAGCTGCATACCTCGTAGCTCCCTATCGCTTATCTATCAACCTTAACAACCTTTCTTCAACCTTAACAACCCTTTTTATTAATGACGCTGAATGGTATTTATACTAAGAGCGTATGCCGAAATTAGCATATCTCAAGCAGCTTCTTTAATTCATTCACTCAAAAGTTCGATTCTTGTGAATCGAATCATGTGTATACCTTACAGACGTCAATTAATGATCACAAATGATTCTAACGTAAGTGCTAAAGGTGCAAGTAATTAGTCGTTTGTGAGGATGGCACTTGTGGACAATACAGAAGATCTTTCGCACTTTATGGAAACGATTTTGATAGTTAAGTTTTATGTATAAATGCCATATTTTTTGTGGCAATTTGATTCTATCTGATAGCCATGGTTCTTAACAATAGTTCTAGCTCGAATTTTCCATGAAAGTAAAATTTCTACTTAGTACTGTCACGTCAATTTTACCCCATTCCTCTTTACAACGCTACGGACCGTTTTGCGAAGTCCGTTCAGTGTTCTTGGATGCCGTTTTCCTAAGGCTCGTTTTAATAAACCGAAAGCGACAAAGTCCATTGGAGAAGCGTCAAGTGATTTTACAAGTTTTTTCATTAAATGGGATACACTTTATTCCTGTTTCCGATTCTTTCTTTGCAAAATAAGCGGCAGTTGATTTACGGCCTGTTCACATAGGAGTCCGTTGCGTAGCGTTAAGGAAAAAATGACGTTGAGACGAAAATAAACCAATCATAGGCGTTAAAAATTTCATTGCTAATCGTTTGGAGGCCTATGATTGGTTTATTTTTGTCTCAACGTCATCTTTTCCTTAACGCAACGCAACGGACTCCTATGTGAACAGGCCCTTAGACGTGTGACTAGTAACTTTGTCCATATGAAGCTCAACTTTATCAATATTCTTTCCTTATAAGGCTGGAATTTCTTCTTCAAAAATTGGTTCTAAAATATTCTGCTTATAGTAGAGTGGATAAATTTTGGCTTTACTTGAGACTTTTTTGATTTTTAATTTGCCGTTGTAACAAAATCCTGCTACTATCATGAATTCCTTTGGGAACTTTTCTGTGCACTGGCGAAGCATTTCGTACGGTCATTATCGTCAGTTGAGCAATAGAAATTTGATCTTTTTTTATTACAGTCACATAAATACACTCATGCCTCATCCAGTATTTACCACAATTTTCATTTTTCAGCAGCTACGTGTTTTTCATATACATTTCTACAATTTGTTTTTCTTTCAGCAATACGCTTTGGCAAAAGCAGGTGAACTTTAGATTTCAACATCTTTTTTAACATCAAATCTTTATGAATGATTTTACTTACATTGCCAGAAGACATTCCTTGTTTCAACGCAATGGATATTTGAGTCGGCGGATTTTCTTTTAGGATCAGAGACTTCAGTTTCTTGATATTTACCTACGTTCGAACATTCTTAGTATGAGGTTTCGAGGTCATATTTTCATTTTTACTTTCAGTAAGACTTTTTTTCCCTTTCAAATTTAGTATATAATAAATACATTATTCTAAACTCCGTAACCGCGATATTTACACCGTTTTATAATTTGTTGATACGAATATTTCTCCTCGGAAAGCGCAGTTACATCTATCAATTTTAGGAGCCATTTTCAATTTAAAAAAAATTTTTTTTTTCATTCCAATCAAAACAAAACACTAGCAGACGATTATTCTGAAGTAGTCAAATTTTTATCTCAAAATGTAAACTTCAAAAATAAATTGCAAAATCGTTTCCATAAAGTGCGACCGACCTTCTGTATAACACATATCACTCATCGTGTTATTTAGCAGACGTCTGGTATACGCATTGCCATTCCTGCATTAACACTGAAAATGGTGAATGTGCTCTCAGAGTTGGACAGTCGAAAGCATAACTTGTCTGATAAAAATAAAAATTCTTATGAAGGAACACCGATGGGTAATTTTTTTTTTTCTGTTTATGGAGATAAATGCCATTCAAATCAAAAAGTATATAACTGGATCTATCGATTCTCCCAGCAACCTTCATTGAAGAGTGTCCAGTGATCCGGCGGAAATTGCAAAATGGGCAACAGTTAACGGGATGGTGGACTTTCAAATTACCAAAAAACGGGGGAAAATTGGAATTTTTTTTTTTTTTTTTTGGGGGGGGGGTATTAATATTTTAAATACATGTAAATATTGAAATGAAATGCATTTAAAATATGTAGTAAAAAGGAAAATGAAAACTTGGGGGCTTTAGAGTAGTAAGTATTAAAGGTAGATGAAAAAACATCTTTTAAATGGCCTTTTTCTCAGAATGAGAAATTTCCAGATTTGCAAGTCTATAATTTGCTCCTCGCGTCATAATTTCTGTCAAAATTTTATGACATTTATAATAAAGACACCAGTAATACATGAAAATAAATTGATGTATCCATTTTAGGATTCGAAGTCATTCAGGTTATCAAAGTTTACTTAAGTGTAGTAAAGTACAAAAATTTCACGAAAATTCAGAGTACAAGAATAAAAACATTTCCTAAAAATTAACTATTCAGCCAAAGTACAAAAAAATACATAACTTTATTCAAAATATATTTATAAGCAATATAAATACAAAATTAAGGGGGAAAGTTAAAAATTGAGTCGCAAGGAGCATTTTATAAAAAGGTAATTTAATTTAAATTTTTTAACTATAAAATTTTTAAATATATTTATATTTATAAAATTTTATAAGGATATAATATTGTTATACTTTAATGAATATATATGCAAAATTTCATATCTCTGAGGTAAAAATTTCAAAAATCGCTTTGAAAGGTCTACCATCCCCTTAAGAGGGTGAGATTTTTTGAACTGACAGTCAGTGCCGAGGACAGTAGCAACTACGTTGGAGGTTCCTGTGAAGTTCTGTCAGTTCGGGACAAACGACCAGGGCTACTGAATAGAAGAGTAGCTCTCCACCAAGAAATTCCGACCGCCTTGGCGATTATTTCAAAGCAACTTTTTAGTCACAAAAATGAAACACATTGATTCCTTTGGTAAAGCGCCCATTGGCGATTTTTCGAGTTGCGGCAATTAAAAAATTCCCACATGTTAGATTCTATGGGTGATGAAACTGTTGCCGGTGAAAATAGATCATGGTGGTTTAGTGACCGCGCCCACTGGTGATTATTTAGTTGCTTGCAATAGATCTGATCATAGGAACGCTTTAGTGTGGAAAAGTTGCCTACTGTAATAAGAAGAAAAACGGCATAAAAAAATCAAAATCGGTTAACATCTTCCGTTCGCGCATCGTACTTAAAATTTATCAAATATTGCAAAAATCGAGATATTTTTGTGATTTTTCAAATCCTACTATTCGTTCACACTCTCCCTATATTTATATACCTTGTTCAAATTTTCAATCGTTAATAAAATACTTTTTATTCATCCACTCGAGTTCAAATACATTTTTTAAAACTTGTAGTGGATGACACTTGATGTTAATACAGTTTTTTTCAAATATTAATTCATTCATTAAATTTAATTAAGTAATTTTAGTTTTATATGGGAGAAAAAAAATTTCTCGGCAATAATGGTGTTCGCAGAATCGAGCCAATATCAGTGCAATTCCCCGCCAAAAAGTAACTAAAATAAAAAAAAAAATTTGTTGACCTAAGTAGGAATTGACTTTAAATTTTTTTTTAAATATTACTTGTTTCCTGTTTGTTCAAACTTTTAAAATAAACACTCTTTAGATTTATATGCTTGTTTTATGGTTTAAATAACCTAAATAAATTCAATTCTGATCAATAATCTAATTTTTTTCCGTTCGCGCAACGTCTTAGAAAAAAAAACCAGAAATTTATCAATATTTCGCAATTTTCACTGTACTACTCTTCGTTCGTTTTTCTAGAACAAAACGATCCAGAACTCACTTAAAATATGTTGAAATGGTTTGAACTATATTGAACCGTGGTGTGGTCCCTCCTTACTCTGCCTCAAAAGTTAAAGGAGAAGGCCGAGCGATCTTCAGCAAACACTGAGTGGCAAAGAAGTTCTTAAAACAGGAGAGTACTCGGAAATTGATTAACACAAACACAGTTCTATTGAAGACTCGGAGTATAAAGAAGATGAATACAAACCCAGAACATCGACTGAAAAGCCCCAAAGGCAGATGAGAATAATTTAGTGCATCATCGGTTCTGAGTTTCTGATCGGGCAACAGATCTGATAGCGTCAAGTGTTTTGCAAGACGTTGGGATGATAACCGACGCATATATTTCCTATGTGGTTGATAAGTGTAAAATTTAAAAAATACAAGAGTCGTGTTAGGGCGGATTTGATAAGTCAATTCACACCTCCTGGGGAAAGTTGGGGTCTTTTCTTTGACGGTCAAAACGATGATACTTTGTTCGTCGAAAAATTCAATGCCAAGCAGTTTCGCAGGAATGTGAAAGAACACTATTCTCTGATCCAGGAACCTAGATCAGCTTATATTGGACATGTATCTTCTTCCTCCAGTTCATCAAATGATATAACTCAAAGCATTATTTCTCGTTTGTCTGAATTATCAATATCACTAGAAAAACTAGAAGTATTACGGTTTGATGGCACTGTGACCAACATAGGATGGAAGAACGGTTTCATCCACCGGCTAGAAAAATCATGGAGGACGACCACTACAGTGGAGCATATGCCTCCTGCATTTAAATGAGCTGCCTTTTCGCCACATTTTCAAGCATATTTACGGTCAAACTGCAGGACCTAATTCTTTTAGTTGGCCAATTGGGCAGCAGCTCCCTTGCTGGGAAAATCTCCCTGTTGTTGATTAAGAACCCATAGATTGTTCAATTCCTGATAGCGGGAAGAATTTGTTGAGCAAAGACCAACAGTATTTGTTAGACATTTCAAATGCAATCACCTTGGGACATTGTCCAGAAGACTTGGCAAATAGGGACCCTGGTCCTTTGTTCTATTCCAGATGGCTAACTGCTGCCAACCAAGTCCTTAGGTTGCATATATTTTCATAAAATCCATCCAGAAACTTGAAAGAAATAGTTGGTTTTATCTTGAAATCATATATGCCAATGTAGTTTGCCATAAAAAAGAGAAAATATTTTACTGACGGACCGAAACATGTCTTTCAAGCAATCCATACATCGCGGTATTTATCCGAAGAATTAATTTAAGTTGTCGATCCAGTAATTCAATGAAATGTATTCTTTGCGCACCCAGAGAATGTTCTGTTGGCAATGCTTGTTGATGAAAGAGAACATATTCGAGAGTTTGGTTACAGAACGACCTTAAAATCAAGTCAAACCGTCCAAAAGATGAAGGCTGTTAGAAATTTCGTACCACCGAAGATAAACTTTCAAGCTTCCTATTACATTGAAATTATTAATTGGAATTCTTGTGTGGTGTATCCTCCCCCAATGGTGCGGATTCTAAGTGAATATGATATTAAATCATTCATCAATTCTGACGTTGAGCCCATCAGAGAAATACATAAGTTTCTCTGTCACATGCAGTCTATGGAGAGGTGCATCAAAATTGTGACAGAGGCCTCGAATAAAGTATGTGAACATGAAGCTAAAGATGGCAATATCGAAGCAACACTGAAGTCTACATCAGTTATTTCACCAAAACATCAGACTTTAAATGTGTATAGATATAAAAAAGGAAGAGTAAAAAGCAGAGTAAGCCAAAGACTCTACTCTATGGAAAATCTTTGCAAATACATGTAAATATAATGCAAATACTACATCCAACAATTGGATGGTTGGTTGGGTAGGGTGTGGGTGGAACTCGACGTGCAACCACCTCCGCGTGGTGAGTTCTGTGTCAATTTGTTCTAGCAAATCAAGCGAAGAGTTGCATAGTGAAAATTGCGAAAAATTGTTAAATTTCTGTTTTTTCAAAGACGTTGAGCGAACGGGAAAAAATTAGATTTATTGTCAGAATTTAATTTATTTAGGTCATTTAAACCATAGAAAAAGCATAAAAAACTAACGCGTGTTTATTTTAAAAGTTTGAACTAGCGGAAAAAAATTACAAAAATATCGCGATTTTTGCAATTTTTATAAATTTTAATTACGATGCGCGAACGGTTTTTTTAGTTTGGTTTGGTTTGGAGCGCTACGGTCATTTTTTGCTACACGAGGGCTAATTAGACCGGGACCTACAGCTTAAAGCCTATTCCGAACGGCTACAAACATCCATGCCAAGAGTGGGACTCGAACCCACAGACCCACAGACACGATGCGCGAACGGAACATGTTAACCGATTTTAATGTTTTTTTTGCCGTTTATTTTCTTATTACAATAGGCAACTATTCCGCACTACAGCGTTCCGAAAAAATAATATTTATTTTTTTCGACCCACCCTATTATACATGTCGATTAACTCAGCAGGTAACTTAAAAAGTATCCTGGATATTCTTAGACATCGTACTGACAACAAATCTTCCTTGGACCCAATACCGATAACATGCAATTCTTCCAAGTCAATTATTCTTTTTAAAAATAATTGACTTGGACAAAGTGGTATTGCAAATGAAAATTATGGTGGGGAGATACTTCGTAGACTATGGACAGAGGCAGTATAATTAGGAACCATTTGGGGCAGGAACTACTCAGAGTAAAACAGCCCACTGCCCAATGAAAAGCAGTTAAAATGCCCAAAGAAAAGCATTTAAATGCAGTTAAAAAATTAATAGTGGATAACCTACTATGAAATCTCCTGATGAGATATAGTTCTCATTATGTTGCGAATCCCACAGTTTATTTGATAAAAGGTGGCGCTGCTGTGCAAAAATATTTATGTGATTTGTGCGGCTGCGCAAGAAAAGTTCTTTGTTGTGTGTTCCTGTAGATTAGAAATATATATGTGTTATGCGTTTCCCCGCACAATGTCGTTTCGTTTTATTAAAAATACTAGCTGAAAACCCGCACTTCGCTACGGAGTACATTCAAATTAAATACAACGGTCAATGTATGCAATTAATGCAAAAAATAAATAAATATCATATATATATATATATATATAAATATCATATATATATATATATATATAAATATCATATATATATATATATATATAAATATCATATATATATATATATATTTTAAGAAAATCGTAAGGGATATTTTTATAGACAAAATAATGTAGAAGAAAATATTCAAATTAAATCTAATATAAAGAATACTAAAGAATATAGTACAGATTGTAGAACATTTCTTTTACTGTATTTTAATATTTTTTTTGGATAATTTCCAATTGTCTGCCGCATTATCAAGATAAAAAAATATATTTTTGTCTATTTAGTTGTTATGCACGTGACGATAAATTTATTTAAAGTAACAGAAAAAGAAATCACGTGATCGGCATTTAATAAATTAAATTCTAAAAATGAATCTTTAAAAATTCACCAAAAATCAGGAAATGGAGGTAAAGATTCGAAAAAGATTTCATGCTAAAGGAATTTTTATGATCTTTTTCGTGATATAAATTTTATAACACTAAAATTATTATTTTAAATGCAAACTTAATAATACGTTTCAATTAAATTTACTTCAACAATATTTTCCATTGGCCATTAGTGGTTAGTACATTTTAAGGACTTGCGTTGTGTGTAGCAATAACCCATAAACAATTAATAATTATAATTTACCCTAGGTTCATTACTGTCTGCATCACTGTGGTGATTAATGAGCCAAAAGAAAAATGAAATTAAATCTAATAAATTTACTTAACCTTGGAGAACACCTAGAAATAAAATTATCTCACCTAAAAGAAAAAGCTTCATATCTGCTGAAATAAAAATAAAACCTAAAGCTGAAAATCAGAAAATTTACTAAAAAGGCAAGGACCGACATGACACCACTTTACAAACTAACAATAAAAAATTTATTCAACAGTTTCCCTGATCTTATAACAAACAAACTCATTATCTCCAGATCTTCTTAACATTATTCTGACAACCAAATTCAATTGAATAAAATACAATTTCGTTTAAATGAGTTCTACTCTCCATAATACAAATAATTATCAATAAAACAATGCAAATAAGTGAAGTGGCTGGCGAATAAAAAAAAACTAAATTATTCTATATGCAATTGCTCATCATAAATTTAATTCTACATTTAAATTTAATCTTAATGATTCTGCTGCAGCTTTAAACAAAGGTAGAGAGGTTATGGATAGAATTTACAGAAAGTAAAGGAAAGGAAAAGAAATTCACCCGTCGCCATCGCATCAATCGTCGGGATCTTAGCGTCGTCCCGAGGCCAGAGCCTCAGCCCCGACCCCTCGGTCTTTCGCCCTCGCTCCTCGTTCAGGATCCCCCAATATTCTCTTTTCAAAACCCCCGCGCTTCCGAGTCAGCACCTTGTCACTACTTCCATCAGTCCGGTGAAACCATCCTCCATACCAAATAGTTCCTTGGCGCTCCTTGGATTCTCATGGCCGAAATGAGGGGGAAAGGCCACAGGCAGCACTCTTGCACTCTGCAATTCTTTATACAATTTATTTTTTCCACCCCTCATCTCGTTCTTGTTGATTATTTTAATTTCATGGCGGCCTGGTCATCCACCCGGCGATGTATCCTTGCGCGCCATGCATCTCCTCTTCTGCGATTTCTCCCCGTTTGAAAAAGGGCGCGTAGAGGACGTATCGGGTTACCGATAGTGGGGGAGGCTACGGGGCTTGTTGCTAGGCAAAGGGTCAATTTTAGGGAAAGAAGGAAAGCAAAGAATATTTCTAAGACTTTTACCATTTAAATTACAAACCGCCAGCCCAAAAAACAATAAAAAAACAATATACCAGCCATTCACAAGGTTCATAAATAAGACTTATTAATTTATCAATATTAACAATAATAAGGTATAACCTGTGATGATCTATTTCAAACTTAATTCTTCTCAATGTCAAAACATTTAGAGAAACTTGCGCACACTTCTCCAAATGCGATGACATTAATCAAATCAATTAATATCTGATCACCACAAGTATAACCCTTACATATATTTAGCAGAGGCTTAATAAATTGATTAAAACAAAGCACAATCGTTACTAAAATTTACTTCCTTACTCACTTACTTTACTAATTTAATTATCTGAATACCCGATATTAATATTAACTTTAATCACTTCCAAAACTATTAATTATCATCACAACAGTTGTATGTCAGTGAGTCAGTGAGTCAGTTATGGAACTGTTTTATGTATATAGATTATTAAAAAGGCCATTGGGCTCGTTAATAAACTATACAGGACCTATTATAAGTAGTATTTCATCGTTACACTGAACCTCCCATCGATTCGATTTTCTTCGTGTTTCGGAAACACATCACGATACGGTTTTGAGTGAATCAATTCTCGATAAAAAATATTCACTTGTGCTTACTTTGGGGATTATTTTATGCGGGTGCTTCTCCAAACTGAAGGAACCTTTTGAAAAAACAAAGTGAAATGAAAATTTCAGTTCAGATGTATCAATTTTAAATATTTTTGCAAAGTTATAACAGCAACATTCATTACAATTTCGGCCTTTCTTTTGGGAAAAAAAATAAATTCAAACCAAAAATTATATTAAATTTTGATTTAGATTATTTATATTTCTTTATATAAATACTCACAAAGGTAAGGTTTTTTTTTTCTTTTGTAAAGAAAAGGGACAAACTTCACTTGTTCAATTTCTAGGATATTTTCATTTTCATTTATAACTTGTGCGATTGTTGTTCTAACTTCCTTCATTTTGAGTTGTATTTTTCCTTTTCTTGAGCTTTTCGTGTTTTAATTTAGATTGGTTTTTATAATCAAAAAATATTTTGTTCTTATTTTATTTAGTTTTTATACATTTTATCTGATGTTTTTCATAGTTTTAATATATTTTGTTTGTTGTTTCATTTAGTTATCACGTATTTTGTTTGTTGTTTCTTTATTTCTTAATTAAAACTATCTAAAAAATTAGGTGTGAGGAAATATATCTAAGAAAAAACGTTAATTACAGAACATCACGCATGAATTAAAGTTTTTTTTAATTAGATCACTGATTTCTATGTACATTAAGACTCATTTTTGTTTCTTTGTTATTATGCTTTTTGTTATTTACTTATTAACTCCTGACAACCTAAAATGCAAATATACCATTAAAAAATTGGCGGGGTTTGGGCCTTGACATGTCTTATATCACTGATGAAAAATAAATACTAATCTCTAAATTACTTGTCAACATAAACTTTCTAGAAATATAGGATTTAACAGGGGATTATAACATATTATGATTGGACGTTACGGATTTTTTACGTATTTCCTTTAACTTTAATTACTGCTTCTGTTTTTGTAATAGATTTTTATTTATATCTTCTTTAGTGTTTATTAATTGAAAAATGGTCCTTTTCAGTAATTTCACTTGGAAACATTTTATCATGTATGTATCAGAGTCTTCAGAATTAAGTAATTCTCATTTTTTTAGTTCCGCTAGTGGATTACATAGGGTAAAAAAAAAATTAGGCATTCTCTCCGATTTGGAGGTTAAAACCGTAAAGCCGGCAAAACCAAATTTTTTACATGCAATAAAAAGGCTAAATAAAAGCAAATTTTTCCCCATAAATGTCTTTTTTCCCAACTAGTACAGATTCTCCTAAATGTTAGCCATAAAAATATTTAACTCATAAAGTACCTACATAACCGGTTAATTCACATTAAAGAGAATCAGTTCAAAATAATCCCTATGTCTGTGTCAATTGTCTTAAAGATAGGTGCAAGGTGATGGCCGAGTGGCTAGGGCGCTTGCATTCGGTTCAGATCATGTGGGTTAGAGTCCCACTGTTGGCATGGATGTTTGTAGCCGTTCGGTGTCGGCTTTAAACTGTAGGTCCCGGTCTAAATAGCCCTCGTGTAGCAAAAATTTGACCGTAGCGCTCCAAACCAAACCAAACTTAAGGATAGGAATTACTAAAATATACGTCAGGTGAAGTAACAATAAACCATAGCATGCGAATCCAAGGAAAAAATCTACTTGATGGATTCGGTCTCAAGGTAACAAAAACTATGTGACTTGCAAGTCACAACAGCATTGTAAATTTAGTTGGTAACTAGGTTTGTTCGAAGGAGTTCTATATAGAGCCTACAGTTTAGATTCACATCCAAACTTCTCTTATGTCAACCACTGGAATCGGATCAGTGAATTCTGGAATGAGAGGTCAGCGGGCTAGCCGTCCTGTCATCATCCGGTAACTGCATACTTCAACCTGACATTTTTGGAATTCCCGAAAACCCTGTAGCCTTGAAACGCATATCTAAGAAATCATCTATACTGTCAGATCGATCAAGAGAGATGTGGGTAACTTTTAAAGTCAAACAATGCTAACATGGAAATAGTTCTTGCATAATTTCTTTTGTCTGTGTTTTTACAGTTATTCCAACGATACGATATACTGTAAATAGCTATGTTATAAAAAAAATTAAATAAAATGTAAGATTTATAAACTATGAAATTATACACGGGATGTTTTAAAACAAGGGACTGCAACTTTATAGGAGAATAACCGAGAAGACGTACAAAAGTTGAGTGTGTTATAGTGTAGCAAAACTCATTTGATCACATATATTGGATTCCAAATAACACCTCTAGTTGAAGCGCTGTTTTTCACCATTTGGCACACTTCGAAGATGCAGAGAGTAAAGCACACAACATGTTTGGCATGAGGGAGAAAGTCTGCAACTCTACTGTACTTATAAGGTAAACGACAAGATAAAGGACCCGGTAGAGGTTGCCTGATCTAAACTTGACGCGAGAACTTGACGGTAAACAGACGGTTCTATGTATAATCCAAGATCAACTAAAACAACCTGGGATTTTAAGTCAAAATGAATTTTGAAACTATCTCGTTTTCCCACCAACTTTGATTAGCTATGTTCCAGATTTACTGTCATCATGTTTAGGTTAAGTCGGAAGAAATACATTGAAAATGGGATGTCTGTTAAGATACTGAAATGCAGTCGTTTGAAACTCATAGTGCATGTAGAAGCGGAATAGTATAATTCCCCACGGTGTGTGGCCAATAACGAATCTATTGTAAAGGCTGCAGAGGCAGGGGTAAATAGAGGCTTGTAAACCAAGAGGTAATAGAAGAATAGCTGTCGGTGTGGCCAGTGATAGCGATCTAAAGTCTATAAATATTGCAAGATGGATGGTCGTTATTTTATGGCCCACAGTAGAACCTCAGATGATAAGGGTCAAAGTGGTATTTCAAATGAAAACTATGGTGGGGAGGTACTTCGTAGACTATGGACAGGGGCAGTATAATAAGGAACGAATTGGGGCAGGAACTACTCAGAGAAAAACAGCCCACTGCCCAATGAAAAGAAGGGGCTGGCCAGAATGACCCCCCCCTGCAAGTGGACAACAGCCTCTCCAAGTACGAGAGGAATAGGAGAGGAGGTCCAGATTTATCTCAGACTTTTTTCTTTGAGTTGAGATGATAGAGAGTCTCGACTGCCTCTAGGAGAAGTCCATTAGAGTCTAGGAGAAGTGTCAGTAACCCGCCAAGATGTTCCTGTATATGAGATGATTTTGGGTCCCAGACGTCGATGCCATCTTTATCGCTGCATACTTCAGCTATAGTAAGTGCCTCCCCATAGACTCTAAAAATCATTCCTTTGACCATATAGTTTGCCTCTGCTTCTGAGTTCTCGTATGTGAAATGTTAATATGAAAGAGAATATTGTACTAGTAGCAAATACACTTTAATTGAATTTTGTGGATTATTAAATAAATGTATGTTAAAGGCCAATGCTATGTCTACCTTGCTTGCTCCAACACATGCATGAATCCATTGTTTTAAGGATTATAATTGCCTACAGTGCACAATATTTTTAATCTATTAAAACAGTTTTCTTCTACTGTACGTATCATCTGCTGTTAATCACAAATGCATGCGCCTTTTGAAATAATCTGTATACTACACTGTCATTAACAAAAATTATACGTATAGCAATTTTGCAGCTTGCTCCATATTCAGACGTTACTCATTCTTTTATGACTGTTAGATACAGCCCGCTTCAACTGATGTTAAAATTCAAATGTTCTCATTGCTCTGTTTACTAAGGAAATATGCATGTTCACTGCGGGAAACACAAAAGTATATGCAATGAAATAGTGATAGCTTCTAAGACGGGTAATAGAGTAACGTAAATTAACTCTAAGTCGTATTGAATAAATTTATTTGGGATTACCAGAAAAGAATTAATTCAAAAACATATACTGTATATTTTTTTCCCTTTTAACCCTTCCCTTCAAAGAGAAGCTAATGATACGCTATCTCGCAACTATCTGAGCCGAGAAAATTATTCTTAAAGTAAAATACATTTTTTCTCTGAAAAATATCCTGGGAATATCAGCGGCTATTGTTGCTTGTAAGACATGCCATGATATTTTCTGTGACAAGTTGAAGGATGAATGGTGAGACATGTCGACTTAAAGAAAGATAACTTTAGAGGTTCAGATTTTATTTGAAAATGTAGCTTTTGTCGATACTTTCAAAGAATATAAAAAATTATTTCTCATTTAATTTTCTGGCTTGCTTTCAAAAAGAAATTTATTTTTAATATTTAATCTCTCAATATCAGTATACGATTATTAAAACTAAGCAGGTATGTATTGCACAAGATCGCTAAAAGTAGTAGCTATAAATAACATAATTATAACATACAAGATAAAATTATATACTAATTTATAAAACTAAATAATAAAATTATTTCACAGCATTGTTAGCTTCAATTTGATTACCAATCTGCCTTCTTTTATTACAATCAGAATGAATGGGCTTCTAGGCTTTAAATTAAATGGGAAACGTTTATGGATTTATTGCTTATTTAAACTTTTTTCCTACACACTAACATTGTAATATTTTTTTGTGATTGATACGGTTTATACCAGTGGTTCCCAACCTTGGGTACACGTTCCAGTACCGGTACGTGGACAAGCAGCTACCGGTACGCGAATGATTTTACAATTTAAAACAAATCTATAAAAAATCTGTATTACGAAAAAAGAAAAGAAATGACTATAATAACTAATAATCCATACGTTTTAATATTTTAGTTTGGAATTTCTTATCCATTTTTTGTGTTATAATACTTTATTGGGATTTACCTAATCTCAAAAGATGCCGTCTACACCTGAATGTGTTATCTGTGACTACCCCATAAAAATTTGGCACTCGTCTGCGAATTACGTATAACTGTGTCTATAACTGTATTTGCGAATTATAACTGTGTCTGTGTTCTACTAAAAATTGTGTTTTGTGTTTCAAACATCTTTAAATTAATTGCATATTATTAATCAATAGTAATTGTATTATTAATAAATATTAAGAAGCTGTTAAGTTTAGTGTATTAAACTCGGGAGATTTATTTAAAAGGATTTTTTATATATCCTAATTTATTTTGTTCTCCATTGCAGTTTATTCCCCATTTCAAAATTTTTGATCTACCGGTACGTCATCAAATTGTTTACAACGTACAGGTACGGTACTATAAAAAGATTAGGAACCCCTGGTTTATACAATTTGGCAAAAGTTCACATTATTGTAACTTAATAACAATTTCACATTATTGTAACCTTTGCATATCCCTATTGTAGCGTACTGGAATTATGGTCTTTTTTCCCGAGACCCCACAAGGGCTGAAGCACAGCTGCGTGTTTTTCAAGGAATGTGTTGTTCGGTTCCACCAGTTCGGAACACGTGGGGGGATTAAAAACCGTTTTCCTTACAGATGCAGCCACTAAAGCTGTCATCTTGGACGTTTCTGCAATGTAGTAAAGTTCTGCGACTAAGAAGAGCTGTCAGCCGTTAATCTGCCGGCATCTGTCGACCCCTACACCCCTTCTGAAAATCCAGACATTGAAGAGAGATGCTGTATAAAATTCGAGCAGGATAGACGTGTTTTCGCTAAGCTCCTGTGTTGTTGGGGCGAGAATGGGCCCTGGAGCGTGTATTTGTGAATCTGCACGTAAATTAAGTGATTATGTCGTAAGGGTTTAACGTTTAATTCTTTTTGTAAATAAATCTACTTGTTATGTTTTTGTTTTAAAAATTTGGCTTTCGCTTTTAATTAGAACTCTGTGTTTCTTTGGTATGGATCAATAGTTGTGAAATTTCTTCAAAATGCCTCAGAGAGTTTATCAGCCTTACAGTGACGCCACACTATAATTTTGGTCTTTCTTTATAATGTGTCTTTCAAATTTCTATCATTTTATGTATATTTGTCAGCATGTGTTTTGAGTTTCAAACGATTGGATATTCAAGAGTATTTTATTGGAGGATTTACAATTAGTTTTTAATTACTTTACTTTAATTGATTTACAATTAGTTTTTTTACACGGAATTTCTCGGATCTTCTTCAATTTTGCTATTCGGTTGGCGCAAGCATTCCATTGATGTTCGCGTTGTTGATCATCGGAGAAGTGAGATAAAGTAATCACCTTTGTTCAGGAACAAAATATAAATTAAATAGCGTAATTTAAGTGGTGTAGTATTAACCTTTTCCTTACGGGGTGGGATAGCATGTATCCCAAGAATACGAACCCAAGAATGAATGTTAAATATATATGAATGCATGTATGTATGTATGTATATATATATATATATATATATACATATATATATATATATATATGTATATATGTATATATATATGTATATATATATATATATATATATATATGTATATATATGTATATATATATATATATATATATGTATATATATATATACTATATCATATATATATATATATATATATATATATATATATATATATATATATATATATATGTATATATATATATATATGTATATATATATATATGTATATATATATATATATATATATATATATATGTATATATATATATATATGATATATATATGTATATACCCTGATGACGAGACCTGTCGGTTACCTCTATGTTGTTTTATGGTTCAGTTCCGGCACTTATACAGAATCTTGCCGTTGGTGCGTGGATGCCCAGAGTGCTTGATTTCTGTTTGTTTTTTGTCTATATTCATATTATTTTTATCTATCTCTGTTGGATTATTTATATGTATATATATATATATATATATATATATATGTATGTATGTATGTATGTATATATATATATATAGTATATATGTATGTATGTATGTATGTATATATATATATATGGTATATATATATATATATATGTATGTATGTATGTATGTATGTATATATATATATATATATATATATATATATATATATATATATATATATGTATATATATATATATATATATATATATATATATATATATGTATATATATGTATATATATGTATATATATATGATATATATATGTATATACCCTGATGACGAGACCTGTCGGTTACCTCTATGTTGTTTTATGGTTCAGTTCCGGCACTTATACAGAATCTTGCCGTTGGTGCGTGGATGCCCAGAGTGCTTGATTTCTGTTTGTTTTTTGTCTATATTCATATTATTTTTATCTATCTCTGTTGGATTATTATATGTATATATATATATATATATATATATATATGTATGTATGTATGTATGTATATATATATATATAGTATATATATGTATGTATGTATGTATGTATATATATATATATGGTATATATATATATATATATATATGTATGTATGTATGTATGTATGTATATATATATATATATATATATATATATATATATATATATATATATGTATATATATATATATATATATATATATATATATATATATATGTATATATATGTATATATATGATATATATATGTATATACCCTGATGACGAGACCTGTCGGTTACCTCTATGTTGTTTTATGGTTCAGTTCCGGCACTTATACAGAATCTTGCCGTTGGTGCGTGGATGCCCAGAGTGCTTGATTTCTGTTTGTTTTTTGTCTATATTCATATTATTTTTAT
>OU015495.1:211487806-211532806 GCA_907164885.2 Dolomedes plantarius
TATATATATATATATATATATATATATATATATGTGTGTGTGTGTGTGTGTGTGTGTGTCTCTGTCTGTGTGTGTGTGTGTCTGTCTCTGTCTGTGTGTGTGTGTGTCTGTGTGTGCATGTGTGTGTGTGTCTGTGTAATAATTGATAAACGGAAGTTTAATGAATTAGTAAGAATAAAAGTTTCCCATTGCATTATTATAAAATATCTTTTGATAATAATGTGTATATTTAATTCAAGGTTTGAAAAGAATCGACTAAAATTTATGAAAGAAGTATTGCAAAAGAAAGAAATTTTATTATGAAACATCTTACTTTTTTTATATTACTTTTGAATAGATTGCATCACAAAATTCATGTCCGTTTCAGGGAACTGAATGGTTCGTATGTTTATAGAAGAGAATTCTGTGGGTTCTGATATTCCAAAATTTTTAGATAATCCTTTTTTTCCAAATGAAATTTAGAATATCTTTTTTCCAACAAAGCTCTATTTTTAAATTATTTTCACATGCCTATCAAAGCATAATCCCTTAGCAATTGTTTGCGATTTGAATATATTTTCTGCATAGCTGTAGATTAGTATTATGGAGTTTTAAATCAATTTTACTAAGTTTCCAAACATTAATACATATTATATTGTGTATTATATGATATTTTTTATCACTCCGAAGTCTGCTAAAAATTTCTCTTGATATTTCCGCGAAAAATAGACGGGAATGTTAATATAAACTAATATATCACTAAATTAAACTTTCTTACTTTATAATTTTATCAATGGTTTAATGTAAAATCAGCCTAGTTTCGAGCATTGGATATTAGATTTAAGCACAGAAATGAGATGAATAAAAAAATCTAGTTTGCTTAAATCGTAGGAATATCTTAATATATGCCACAGGAATATCAGTCGGCATAAAATATCTTAGTATAACACTTGAATTAGTTTAACACTGCTGAAGCATTTTTTTCTTGTAATGGGGCAGGTACTTCGTTTTGTGAACATTAATTAACCCATCCACAACCGGATTCATTGGCTGTTCAGTTACGTATGCACCAATTAAGTGAGAGCGGGTGCATCAATAAGGTCACAGCCCCCTATAAGGAGATGGGACAGGAACGCCCATGCCTTATCCGGGACTCGATGCCAACCCTACTTTGTGGACGACCGAGAAGCTAATCACTACACTACGGGAGTGGCTTGAGTAAGCTGTTTATGTTTTAAAACAGGTAAAATGTAAAAACGTGTAAAATATGAGTAAAAATAAGTAATATATTGAAATGAGAAATTGTGTATTGTAAATATGATACAATACAGAAAAAACATTAATACTTCTTTCTTAAACAGCAATTATTCGTGATTCAATGAAGCAGTAGTAACATTATGTAAACGTTTGAATATATTGTTCTGATATATTGTTTGAATATATTGTTATAATTGCCCAAATTACATCACATAATAGTGAATAAGGACAATATATTCTAGGGAGATTTATTAATGCACATTAATACTTCTTTCTTAAACAACAATTATTCGTGATTCAATGAAGCAGTAGTAACATTATGTAAACGTTTGAATATATTGTTATGATATATTGTTTGAATATTTTGTTATAATTGCCTAAATTACATCACATAATAGTGAATAAGAAAAATATCATCTAAGGAGATTTATTAATGTACATTAATACTTCTTTCTTAAACAACAATTATTCGTGATTCGATGAAGCAGTAGTAACATTATGTAAACGTTTGAATATATTGTTCTGATATATTGTTTGAATATATTGTTATAATTGCCCAAATTACATCACATAATAGTGAATAAGGAAAATATCTTCAAGGGAGATTTATTAATGCACATTAATACTTCTTTCTTAAACATCAATTATTCGTGATTCGATGAAGCAGTAGTAACATTATGTAAACGTTTGAATATATTGTTAAGATATATTGTTTGAATATATTGTTATAATTGCCCAAATTACATCACATAATAGTGAATAAGGAAAATATCTTCTAGGGAGATTTATTAATGCACATTAATACTTCTTTCTTAAACAACAATTATTCGTGATTCAATGAAGCAGTAGTAACATTATGCAAACGTTTGAATATATTGTTATGATATATTGTTTGAATATATTGTTATAATTGCCCAAATTAAATCACATAATAGTGAATAAGGAAAATATCTTCAAGGGAGATTTATTAATGCACATTAATACTTCTTTCTTAAACAACAATTATTCGTAATTCAAGGAAGCAGTAGTAACATTATGCAAACGTTTGAATATATTGTTATGATATATTGTTTGAATATATTGTTATAATTGCCCAAATTACATCACATAATAGTGAATAAGGAAAATATCTTCTAGGGAGATTTATTAATGCACATTAATACTTCTTTCTTAAACAACAATTATTCGTGATTCAATGAAGCAGTAGTAACATTATGTAAACGTTTGAATATATTGTTAAGATATATTGTTTGAATATATTGTTATAATTGCCCAAATTACATCACATAATTGTGAATAAGGAAAATATCTTCTAGGGAGATTTATTAATGCACAAAGTTATACTTCACATCTTCCTAAGTTCCTTTTAGTCAATTGCTGTTCCTAAATAGCACATGTAGGAAAAGTTATCTCGTGACTCAATCCATATTATAATTACAGTATCTTAACTGAATTGTGCATTCACCCAGGCACAAATATGGCGCATCGAGATGCACGAACCCGTCAGAAAAATGCTATCATACTATCATCGTACGACAAAATGTCCAAAAACCACCATAGTATATACTTAAGTTATTTAGTAACCTATCTATTACTATTCAAAATAATCTGCCACTGCATACTATAATGATCAAATTATAGTATGCAATGGCGAATAATGACAAATATGTTATATAAAAAGCTAACTACCATACAATATAGACGTGTCTGTGTTTGATTGGTCTGAGCGTATGTGTTCCCTTAATAAAGCTCCCCAAAAACCACTCGATTGGAATGGAGAAAATGTACATGCAGCCTTAAAAACGCTTTATTGTAATGTTAGTTAAGTTGAAAATTTTATCAAAGATCGAATTTGTTTTTCGTTATCTTCTTTAGGTAAGGAAATTTTTAGAATGCAAAATGGAGGATGATTTATCTCGTATGTTCATTTATTCAACACTGACATGTAATTTTCTAATCTGAACATGTAATAATATCTATAATTTTAAAAAGTATTTAACCTTTAGCTTACAGGGCCCATTTTTATGATTCCATCATTAGAACGGGAAATGTCATACCCCCTTTGTAAGAACGGCCATTAAGGGGGTTATATATATATATATATATATATATTCATGTGTGTGTGTGTGTGTGTGTATTCATCCATTCTTGGACCCGTATTCTTGGGATACATGCTATCCCACCCCGTAAGGAAAATATTAATACCCCGATTAATTCTTTTTTAGCATCTAACCACAAGCTCGTGTCCTAATTAGAACTCTTGCAGCAATTTATTGACACGATTCTGTCCACTCATTTCTAAAACCTTCTGCTGGCATTATACTTTATTTCAGAGAGCAAAGAGAAATTCTCTGGTTACAAAACCAGCATTTAGGAAAAATTATCTTTCCCCTAAAATTAGATTTCTTTATTTAATCTCTTCTTATATAGTTACTGACTTAAAATCACAAAAAAGGATATTATTTTGTCATTTTTGATCGCAAATGCAATAACATTAGCCGTCATTACAAATCATTCTTTTGAAATCAATAGTTTTATTTAAAACCTTTTCAAATAGCTGTTTCTACTAGCAGACAGATCTCATTCATCCTTCACAGCACAATGACATAATTAACTCTTCAAGACACTGAATTCCTGATTATCCTTGAGAAGTTTGTCCTGACATCAGAAATGAAAAAGGTAAGAATCAAGCTACAAAGTATGAGAAAGAATGTCAACAAGGTTCACAGTTTCGACATAACCTCGAATAAAAGTTTCATCAAAAGAGACAGAGTGAGAGAGAGAGAAAGATTCTACATTCCTTCTGCAAGCTACTCAAACATCGTGTGTTATCAGTTCATTAAGCCGTGAATAATGAAATGTCGTCTTTCTTGTTCCAGAACAGCTTAGTTCAGAGTTAAAAGTAATATTTTCCAAAAAGTTTTTCAAGGCTCGCAGAGTTTGTTATAGAATGCAAAAGTATTAAATTCTCAATGAAATTTTTAAAATTTGATTTGAAGAAACCGGATAATGGGAAGTGTTCCATGACTGGCATGAAGACGAAGAGTTCTAAATCCTATCACAGAACTCTACTGTACTCCCTTCTTTTCAGCCAAATATCAGCATCGTTTAAATCCTCCCGTTTCTATCTCGACATATCTCTCTGCTTCTGCAAAGCGCATTTCAATCCCTATAGAAATTCAATTTTATTTTTCTCAAAGGAAATATAAGATATGTATTCTCAGATACGTATTCTCCAATAGACGTTAACACACTTGATGATTTTTTTCACTTAGATCTCATTGTTAAATGCTTATATATATTATTTTTCCATATTATTTTAGTTCGAAACAAGAAAGGAACTTTAAACCACTGTTTACTGAGCAAACTATCATTCCTTTTGGTTTCCTTTTTCTTAAATTCAGAATTTCTCATTTTTGTTTTTTTAGAGCCAAAAACAACGATTGGAATCCAAAGTTCTTAAAGAAGAAAAAAAAGAGCTTATGTTTACAAGCTTTTATTTAAACATTCCTTATAAATTTTTTTATAATAATAAAAGAGAATATTCATTAACTCTATTTTATTGCACATTTTATTACTTTTTTTTTCAAATTATATGGATATATGGTAAGCTATTCTTGAGCAGTCAAACAAAAATAAAATATTTATTCTTGTTTTACTTCGTTGCAACGAGAAGACACGTGAATACTAGTTCTTAAAACAAATGATCTCCCACAATGTTTTGCAATTCAGTTTCCAGCTTTCGGCTCTTGTTTTCTAAAAATTGGCTCACGAGGAATAAAGGGAAAAAATGTAACAAATATTTATTTAGCTTTATATATATATACAGTCGAACCTCCATATATCGAACTTCCCCATATCGAAATTTTCTATATACCGAACACTTAGCAAATATACATGTTCATTACATAGAAAAACTGTTTCTATGTATCGAAAAAAATCTCTATATATCAAAATTCTTTTTCATGACATAGTGGGAGAATTTATTCCAATTTAGAATAAAATCTCCCAATTTTTGGCGTTTGAAACAATACTTCGTGGACTTCAATTCGCGAAAAATGTCCCTGATGAAGTTTTAGTAATAAATGTGAGCATTTCTTTGATGAACTTTCCGCAAAATTGGCTGTTCAGCAAGATATTCGTAGTTTTTTTTAAAAGAATGTAACTGTGATCACTGTAACCACTGTCTGGATTATTGTTTTTTAAAAGGTATATAGTACTCAATAAATCTTTCATATTAATTCATTTTTTAGTTATTAACTTTCATTTAATGTGATTCGCATATAAATTAGAAATAGAGTTTCGTATACAAAAATTAGCTTTAATTTTAATGTTTCAGGAGAATTGTGATAAAACTAAGATCAACTCTATACATCGAAATTTCTATATATCGAATTTTTTTCCGGCATTTTTCTGCTTCGATATATGGAGGTTCGACTGTGTATATATATATATATATATATATATATATATATATATATATATATATATATATATATTCTCTAGTTGTAGATGAATGTACCCTTTTTAAGCTATGTTGTGATCTATGTATAAAATTTTATGTTAAACTTCCTTTTTAAAGAACATTTAAAAATGATATCGTACTATCATCTTACGACAAAATGTCCAAAACCTACCAAAGGAAATACTTAAATAATTTAGTAACTTTTAGCATTCATTACTATACAAAATAGTGACCAAATTATAGTATGCAGTGGAGAATAATGACAAATAGGTTACGTATAAAGTTAACTACCATAGAATATAGACGTGTGTGGGTTCGATTGGTCTGTGGCGTATGTGTTTCCGTAATAACGCACCTAAAAAAACCACGCGGTGGCAATGGAGAAAATGTTCTAGCAGCCATAGAATCTCACAGGGGATATATTTTAATTAAACTGAAATTTTATCTCTCTTTACTGAAACGTTTTCTCATCCAATGCGGATTCTTTGTTTTTCTATTATAAGGCGTGCAAGAGAAATATAGTTGAATCTAAATTGTAAAAAAATCCTCTGTAGCTCTCAAAACACCTTAATAATGAAATATATATAATGTGACATGGAACTCGACTTGTAAATATTTTCATTTGTATACTGTTTTGTCTCTAAAAAAATATATTCTCTAATCTCATAGTCTCGATACAGCATTAATTCGGTTCCATGCACATTTATAAGTGTATGTGTTTTATTTTGTAAGTCCTAAAATGTATGTCGAACCCCTTCACTTCTACGGGTTCACTTTTGTTCGTTTGTCAAGACGTTTTCAATGATACACAAGTAAATTTTCACAGCATAAAGTTCAGTACACACCCGTGAATATTCAAAGTTTTATTTCTTTCGCAAGAACAAACGCAGATGTCTACAAACTTATTTACAGTATTATACAGTCAATTAACTATTTCAGTCATCTCCCAATGACTGTTACCTAACGAAGACCTAGTGGGTCTCAATACACCCACGCACCGTATTCGTCTGCCCGACTCTCTCAAGAGCCAAGACCACAGACTAAAAAAAAAAACCACACGCCTTCTCTCTCGTGGGCACAAGCACTCTCTCCCACGTCCCCCTGACTTCTCCTCGGGACCCGTCAACAATCTCGAATCCCTTATCGAGCCGGGGTCATTGCCCTACCCCCCTGCTTTCTTGAGAGGAAAGTATAGGGACAAGGGGTTGACGCGGCAGACACGACAATGTATGTGAGCTTAAAATCATGCCTTTTTTTCGTACCGGTTTTTTCCGGGAAGAAAGGAGTGTTCCTCCCGGAGGCAATTTAGCGTAACCTGTAAAAGTACGAATTGTACCCAAGGTCATGTGCACAGGAGGGAAAATTACTTGCCACCCTCTGGGGCATTGAAGGGGTTTTAGCTTCCCCTTAGCAACGGCCTAGCAACACCTTTTAACCAATGATAGCTGTAAGGTGTTAATTGTTCGAGAACATTTTCTGACCTCTGCTTTTCCGGTACAGGAATTTTTTTAACGTTTTTGGGGCAGTGGAAGAAAAGGCAGCTACTGAAAAAGACCTCTAGGTTGTCCGCTCATCAGCGACTCGCCATTTTTTGTATGCTGATTTCTCTAGTCTACTTCAGGACCGATTTTAGTTAGGCAACGAGATATTATCTTCGGTCTCCAATGAGGGTGGTGGTGAGTAATAATTAATTTGTGTTATATTTACCAGGCGAGAGCACAGAATGATTTAATATATGAATCTGGGATTTTTTTTTTGTGTTGGAATAATTTTTAATATATGAAAATAATTAGTATGATGATTTCTGTGAAAATTTGTAATGAGTGATAAAATTAATGTTAAGTAATATGAAGAGAAATTAAATGTTAACATTACCTATTAAATTTGAGTTTGTTTCTTTTAGTTATTCTCAGACATGTATCAGAATGTGTTTTTCTCAAATTCATAATTTTTTTTAAAAAAAGCCACTATACGATTTTCTATTTATTACATGTATTTCAAATCTAGATTAGATCTAATATCAGTAACTCGATGGCTAAAACCATTTGGTTTTAGCCAGGGAGTTGCTGATATTAGATAAGAGATTTTCTATCCGCCTAGAACTGATCAAGGATATCTCTAAAGCGGAGACTAGTGACATAGTGTTAAGGGGACACTCGACCTTCAAATTTAACTTTTTTAGTTTTGAATGGATTTGCTTGAAATGTGAATATGTGATCAGTACCATAGATATGTAAAAGTGGTTAAAATTTAATGATGAAATATTATTAATTTATGAATTATGAATTATTAATTTTATCTAAAATTTGGCCTCATTAAAAATGTTCCATGCGCATTTCTTTTGCATAAAATATGGTAATTTTTATTTACGGGATACCTTATAGAACTAAGAATGAAACTTATTGTTTATTTTAAGCATTCATTAAAAATATAAAGAGAAAAAAAAATAATAGTGAAAACGCCCTTTTTATGACGCAAAATACCTATAAATCAACTTTTCATGTACAAAATTTAGAAATTCTGAGCTACGAAGCAAAATTTTTTTCAATAAGATTTATTCGATATAGTATTAAGTATATAACACTTAAATTTCAAAGCAATACGATCATTAGAAATGCGTCTGGAGCAGTTTGAATATTCGTATGACATGAAAATTTTTATTTTGAGAAAAACGTATTTAAAGTTATTGCTATTAGTAATCTAAAATAACTATCTAAATTAAATAAAAACTACTATCTCAATTAAATAAAAATGTTTATAACTAGGAAAGTAATCGCAGAAATAAAAAAATTCTTTTTGCAGCACATTCCTACTCGTCCGTAGTTTCACAATTCAATAAAATGAAAAAATCGAATATTTGGACAAATTTCACAATTTTGAAAGTCCACTGTCCCCTTAAGAACTCTCGATCTCGAGACAATGGAATCATTTTACCCTGAGGAGGAGTGGTTAAGAATATATACTGACGGTTCTAGAGCGAGCGGTTGTGTTAACCCCTGTGCTGGTGTCTACTGTGAACTTTTTTGCCTTTATACTCCCGTCGGCATCCATAGATCAGATTTCGGTGGTGAGATCGCGGCCATCTGCAAGGCCCTGTCACAACTCCGGCCACGTCTGGACTCCTTTTCGAAAGTTGTGTTATTATCGGATTCAAAGGCCGTACTTCAAGCAATTGACGCACCCAGCCACTCCCGAACTTTAACCATCGATAATTGCTTAAATCTCCTCAACTGGATTGCCAGTAATAAGATAGTAGTTCTCCAGTGGATTCCGGCCCACTGTGGAATCCAGGGAAATGAGGCGGCCGACTTCATGGCAAAGAAGGGAGCTTCTGTCCTTCAGAGAACTAATCCCAGACTTCCTTTTAATAGTATCAAATCTCTCATGAAGAACATCTTCAGGGATTCTTATCGCGAAGGACTCAAAAATCGCAACCTTAATAAACCATGGCTTAATGAGATTCTTAATGTCCCCCAGTGGCCTAGGACGAAATCTGTCTCCATGTTTCGCCTGATATCTGGCCACGACTGCCTGCGTAAACATGTATGTCGCATCAACGTGTTTCCTGACCCTCTTTGTACCTTGTGTGATCTTCACGAGGAAATGGACTTGCCTCACCTGTCCAGATATCCTGCTCTTCCTCGGACATCAATCTGGGAACGCTACTGGATTGCTCGCTTTCCTTTGTAGATGTATTGTTGTCTTTTTGATGTTCAATTGTCTTTTAATGTGCCATTGGAAATAAAAAATAAATAAATAAAAATGTCGATGACTAACAAACCGTAATCAAGCCAGTGCATTGCCGAAGGAAACAAGGGTCCTCTACAAATTGTAGAGGAAAATTTTTATTGCTTATGCAGGAAAAAATCGAGTGGTAAATACCCATTTATGAAAAGAAAAGCATCATCTTGGCCCTCAGCCGTGGATATATGCCGCTGGTTACGGTAGTAACCAGATAGGTTTTTGGAGTTGCCAGGTTTATACTGATAATTACTTGAGTCAACTTTTTATATTATTTTTATAGCATATTTCAGTTTCTTTAAAATTAAAAACTGAAGTATCACCTGCATTTTCAGTAGATTGAAAAGACAATTATTATTGACTTTTATCTTATGCACCAGATTGTAGGACCTATTTTCAAAAATTAGATGAAATCAATCATCAGAATAATTGTAATTGGGAATGATATATCTATATTAAAAAGTTGAACAGGAAAGCACAACAATCAGTGCTCCTTGTAGTGCTGCAAGAAATATGAATTAGTCTTAAAAAGGAGTTAAAATCCTCTTGGTTTACACTATTTTTAAATTTGAATTTCAATAGTTAAATTTCATTTTACCTTTTTTTAAGAAATTAAAAAAACAATTTAAGATGTTTTTACTGAAATAAATAAACAGAAAAATCCATACTTGTTTATTTAGTAATTAATAAAATCTTCAAAGTATATTTTGGAAAATTTCAAGAAAGCCTCCGTTTAAGACAACAACTATAAGAGGATTTTTGAAGAGAATAGGCTCTCCAAAATTTTACGTATTATATTCCGTAATATAAATCCCGTATGATGTTCAATAATGAAATATTTGAATACCATAAAATATTCTTCGGGTGAGAGTTTTATATAAGAGATAAGGCATTTTGTTCCAATTAATTATCTGTTAAAAAACACCCTTTTTGAAGAATGAATTTTTCTTACTTATAATGAAAGGAAATTTTGTTCTTTATGTTATTTTGCCCATCAGACTTCTGTCTATTATTGCTGTTTTTCATTCAACCATAGTTGTTGCTTGCAGAATCAAAGGCAATTTTCACACATTTCATGTCTAAAACACTAAAGTATTTTTTATTTGATACACGCTTAACAATTTAGAAACCAAACTACTGTACTTGAAACAAAGGCAATTTTTTTTCACATTGATCACTTAACATGTTTCCCTTTAATTTTTTATGCATAGATAATCGTCTAAGAAGTGTTATCCAGAAAGAATGTAAACAGTTGTTTACCTTTCGCTAATGTTTATATTATTATGCTGTTTAAAATACCTACGTAACAAAAGTAATTTAATGTTATATGAAACATAAAAAAATTTGCATGTTCTAAATTAGCTTCATATATCAATCAAATTGTCAAATTTTGAATTTCGCTTTCAGTGAGAATACATTTCATCTTTAATAAACATTTTCGTACGTATACGCTACATATATTTATTTAAACATGTGCATTAAAATCTGCAAATATCTAATGAAATTTAACTTT
Source organism: Dolomedes plantarius (assembly GCA_907164885.2). Classification (NCBI taxonomy): domain Eukaryota; kingdom Metazoa; phylum Arthropoda; class Arachnida; order Araneae; family Dolomedidae; genus Dolomedes; species Dolomedes plantarius. The sequence goes on from OU015495.1 coordinate 211,498,762, forward strand.
CCCAACTAACTTTTTAACTTGAATTTCCATCTATTAATAAAAGAGAATCTTACTTAAGAAAAGTATTCACGTATCTGTGTTATCTGGTAAATATGTAATAAGACTTATTTTACGCCTTCTTCAAATTTTATTAATGAACGTTAGATTTATATAACAAATTTCTATTAAAAGCAACGGAAAAGTTGTTATGGTCATAGATAAGGAGATGGGAATTAACAGGTATATCTATACCTCGTCATAAATGTTTCAAAACAGTTTTTAATGGAAAGTTTAGATTCGTTCCTCTTTATTTCCACCAGTTATAATTAAAAACATGCTAATTTGTATATTCTGCTATAAAGTTTGATTTTCAGATGATCCATTAATAGTTACACATTAGACGGGAAACAATTATTTATTTTAAAGCTCGTATGACTAAGTGCTACCTACGATAACATATAAAAGGTACAATAGACTTTTTCTTTCGTCAGCGAGCATGTCTATATACCCATTAGTACGTGGGCATCATTACTTTATACATTTTAATTAGTTTTTCCATTCTAATTCTAAAGAAATATATATACACTGAAGTGCCAGTGAATTAGGGATAGCAAAGCCTATGCAAATTGTGTAGCGCTGTGCATCATGTATGCGCAAGTGAGGGCGCTGTGGTAACTGCATATATAGCACGTACTGTGGTTGTTCTGAATTAGTTGTTGGAATTGCCAGTATGGGTAAACTGCCTGATTTAGACACCTTCGATCGCGGACAAATCGTAGGTGCGCGACGCATGGGCCATTCAATTTCCGAAATCATCAGACAGCTAGGATTTTCAAGGTCGACAGTGTCAAGAATATACCAAGAATACATGGATGGTGGGAAAAAAATAGCGATCGGGCAAACTGCAAAGAACAATTAGCCTTGACAGTGCGTGGTGAGAGACGGCTCAGGCGTATTGTACGTAGCCAGCGAAGCCAAACATTAGCTCAAATTACCACCCAATTTAATGACGGTGCCAATCGTACAGTCAGTAAACGGACTGTGCAACGCTCGCTTCACCGTATGGGTTTCAGGAGCCGTCCACCTACGAGAGTATCATTGCTCTATACTCGCCATCGGGCTGCACGTCTTGCCTGGGCAAGAGAGCACAGAGACTGGAGTGTAGAGGACTGGAAACGAGTAGCATGGAGTGATGAGTCTCGATTCCGACTACTTAACGCCGACGGGAGGCTGAGAATATGGCGTCAGGCTCATGAAGCCATGGATCCTGCATGCCTGGCTGGAACTGTACAAGGGCATGGTGGCTCAATCATGGTCTGGGGTGTTTTTTCGTGGCACAGTTTGGGATCTTTGGTGCGTGTACCAACCTCCCTCAATGCAATTCGGTACGTAGACTTGCTGGGTAATCACCTCCATCCGTTTATGCTGTTCTGTTATCCGCACGGTAATGGAGTTTTCCAGCAAGACAACTGTACCTCTCACAAGTCCCGGTTGGCTACTGGCTGGTTGGATGAGCATTCCTCTGACTTCTCTGTCATGAATTGGCCACCCCTAGAAGCCCAGACTTAAATCCTATTGAGCATCTTTGGGATGTTTTGGAACAAGGCGTGAAAGGCCATTACACAGCACCAAAGAACCTTACTGAATTATGGACAACTTTAGCCAATATTTGGCAAGCCATTCCCGTGGAACGTTTCCAGAAACTTGTTGAATCTATGCCTCGTCGTGTGGCAACCGTTATCAAGGCCAGAGGAGGCCCAACTCGTTACTAGGTAGGTATCCCTAATTCAGTGGCACTTCAGTGTATATATATATATATATATATATATATATATATATATATAAATCGTAAGGTATATATTTATAGACAAAATAATGTAGAAGAAAATATTGAGATTAAATCTAATTGGACATACTAAAGAATATAGTACAGTTTGACGATCATGCCTTTTACTATATTTTAAGATTTTTTTTGATAAATGTCCAATCGTCTGCCGCATTAGCAAGAAAAAAAATATTTTTTGTCTATTTAGTTGTTATGCAACTGACGATAAATTTATTTAAAGTACCAGAAAAAGAAAACACGTGATCAGCATTTAATAAATTAAATTCTAAAAATTAATCTTTAAAAATTTACCAAAAATCAGAAAGTGGAGGTAAACATTCGAAAAAGATTTCATTTTAAAGAAATTTTTATGATCTATCGTGTGATATAAAATTTATAACCTCCAAATTATTATTTTAAATGCAAACTAAAAAAAAGTTACAAAAACAACTTCAAAATTTAATTTTAAAAAATCTAAGAAAATTTCTTCAAAAATCTTTCCTAGTGCACCCCTACACTCTAAAAAGAATCGCCATGCAAAATTTCAGCCCTTTAGGTCGAGCGGTTTGGTCTGTGCGTTATATATCAGTCAGTTAATCAGTCAGACAGTGAGTCAGTCAGTTACGGAACTGTTTTATATACTGTATAGATATTTAAGTACATCTATAGAAAACTGTTATTATAAAAATCTTGTTCTTTAAATATATATAGCGGGAGAAAGTTTTAATAAATTATGTAGGTATTACTTTGGATAAAGATTTCAGAATCTTTCTATCCTGCACGGATAAAGTATATATCTAATACACTGCTGGTCACCCAAATTGCAACACCAAGAAAGACAAGAGATATCACAACAAAATTTATTTTGTAGATAACATGTTGACCAAGTATCAAATGATTAAATTTATAGACTTCTGTGAAGTGTGGTTCCTGCCAAAATCAGTAGCCAGAGTTGCCGCCATTGTTGGAGATCACCGCTGCCACACGCCTCGGCATTGATTCAAAGAGACTTTGGAAGAGTTCTTGGGGTACAGCAGACCAAGCAGCTTCCACACGTTGCCAAAGTTGATCTGCTGTGGCAGCTGGGGATGGAATCTGGGTCAATCGTAGAGCAACCATGGACCACATGTTTTCTATCGGCGAAAGATCCGAAGAACGAGGCGGCCAGGGAAGCAATTCAATCTGGCGATTGACGAAGAACCGTTGGACAATGCGTGCCACGTGTGGTCGCGCATTATCCTGTTGAAATATGGCTATGGGCAAGCCCTGAATGTAAGGAAGGGCAACTGGCTCCAACACCTCGGAGATGTAGCGCTGGCTGTTTAAAGTACCGGCAATGCGTACTAGAAGTGTGCGAGAGTGATATCCAATACCGCCCCATACCCTAATACCCGGTGCAGGACCAGTGTGGCGGTGCATAACGCAGCTGTTCAGCATCCTCTCTTCACGGTGTCTCCAGACTCGAATGCGACCATCATGGTGTTTCAGACAGAAGCGTGACTCGTCAGTAAAGACAATTTCATTCCATTCTGCCGTCCACATCCTTCTGTCATCGCATCATTGGCGGCGGAGACGTCTGTGGTTCTGCGTCAAGGGTAGACAAAGCAATGGACGTCTTGCGGACAGACCACTCTGCTGTAAACGGCGTCGAATGGTACGCGCAGACACTGGATGATGCGTTACAGACTGCATGTGCTGTGCTATGGTTCGTGATGTGACTGAGCGATCCGTCGCTGCCATGAGCACAATTTGCCTGTCATCACGTGAAGTGGTGCGCTGAGGTGGATGCGATCGAACAGGCCGGTCCGTCGTACCCTCCTGCATCCAACGATCACATATCCGCATTACACTTGTTTGGTTTCGTCCAACACGACTACCGATTTCCCTGAAAGATAATCCACAATCTCGGTAGGCCACTATCCTTCCTCTGTCGAACTCGGATACTTGATCAAAATACGATCGCTGTTTTCGACGTGGCATAATTGATCGTTTTTTTGAAAAAAACACAAGAAAAACACAATTGCCGAACTTGAAATCGTGGAAATCTCCAAGCCTTAAATAGCGCTTTGAAGTGGCGCCACAGGCGCGCGTGATGTGCGTCTGCACTGAAATTCTAATCATTTCCATATCTCACTTCCGCTAATGTATGTTGTAAATTTCATGTTATTTGCATGTTTCCTTCAGGGTGTTGCACTTACAGTGGCCAGCAGTGTATATAAAAATGAAAATTTATCTGTCTGTCTATAATTGTATAGAAATCCACAGTTTAGGAGCAGCGATCGTGAAATTTTACATACAGGCGTCTTTAAAAACAGCCGAGGGACTTAAGAACTTCCAAAATTGAAATTAATTACCGTTAATTTTTAATTAATAAAAAACCAAACAAAAAAAGTTAACAAAATTATATATTTTATGAATGCATTAAAACGGTATTCGAATTAGAGACCATCATATTGAAAGCAATCCCTGTATCTTTGACTGCATTTTGCTGCATTATCCCAAAACTTCAATATTCTCTTACCACATTACATGTTTCCAGTATTCGGACTAAACGTGTTTTTAGGCCCAATCTCAGTGTCTGAAAAGCAAGCCTATTACTATACCTTAAAGAGTGCCTTGAAGACAGCAACTTGTGGAAGGAGGTATCAAGCTACTCAACTGGGCAATCTGCGAATCAGAAATTTCAAATGCGGATTCAAGAGACGAAACTGATTATATAATTACCTAAATTATTCTCCCATATTTTAAAAGCAAACTACTGGTGGTGTTATGCGAATTGTAGTAGAATTGAGTCCTTATAAACAATTCAAGACACTAACCTTGATGATGCTCTATCCGTATAAAAACTCTCCTGATAAATTATGAGCACATATAAACCATAAATTGCATTTGTAAAACTGCACAAGTCAATGGAAATCCATGTCAGAGAATACATGCATTTTCTATGGAAGATTAACGTATAGATGTCCACTCCTACCCTTGAGTACTACGCTGTCATCAACAGAAGCATTTTGCATAGCTAGTGAACCCCGCCCAAGAGATACTGTAAACAGGAAACCTACTTTTTAGATGATGGACCCGGATTATAATATGCACTTGGTAACGGATATATGAATATTGTTTTCATTACAAGTGTTCAGCTTTGCAAACTTTTCCAAAAGCAACATCCTTTAAATGCTTATTCTAGATATCTACATAACGTCTATTTGATGGAAAGCAAGTAATAACGATAGCAGACATTATGTGCAACTGCACAATACAAAAAACCTACAAGTTTTGCACTCACATACAAAATGCACACGTAAAGCAACTACAAGAGTGTTTCGACACACAAAGAGATTTCACTGTCGACTGATACTGTAATTAATGCAAATCGTTCTTTCCTTCTAAGAAATGCTCGTTTATGAGCACAGAGTAATTTCTTTAATTGACATACCTGCGCTGATTAAGGCTAACTTTTAAGGACATGGTCATACGTTAATTCGTTCCTAGTCGACGCTGATCACTTTTTATATGCATTCTAAATTTCTTTCAAACGTTTAGAATGTCTGAGATATATTAATCAATAACTAAACGTTTTCTTAGCTTTTTAAGTCTTTGTACATCATGTCTTAAAAATACGCTATACTCTGCAAATTATATATATATATATATATATATATATATATATATAATATAAATATTTATATATATATGTGTGTGTGTTTTTGTTTCATTATAAATGATAAGCCTCAAATATTTTTTAACTATGTAATTTTCTTTAGAAACATATTCTGTGTTAAAGTATAATGCTCGTGCAAATATTTAATTTTGCACAAGCATCGCAGTGTAAATTTCAAAAATATCATCTGATCACAGAAAACTTAATATAATTAAGTTTGCTTAAGATATTTAATTTTGAAATAAAAACTTTAAATTTGACCAGTAATTTAGTTTGTTTTAATAGTATCATATTTAAACATCCATGTATATTATTATTCATGTTTTGGTATTTTTTAATTAGACAAATAAATGTATGAATTTAAATTTTAATCAGTTTTTCTATTTTAGTATTTTTTAAGACTGTCATTAATTTTCTAACATCTTTTTAAATTTTAAACATAATCAAAAGATAAATAAAACTTTTTATATTAGGTAAAGAACTAAATGAAATAAATTGCTCTAATAGTAAATGGCTGAGGAATAAATTAATTTCGAAGACTTTTGTTTGAATACTTTAAGATACATTAACGAAGATACCTCAGTAGAGAATATACATAATAACAATTAAAATGATTTTCTTATGCACCATTAATATTACCAGACAGGTTAAAACGAACTTGAATGCGATTAGTCCTGTTTTACGATAACTAGAACAACCAGTATCTTTCAAAGAAGAAGTTTATTACAGCATGTACACTTTCTTAAGTTCACAAGAATCAGAGCTCTCGCAATTGTTATTAGACAACACAGTGGAGCTAATAATAATTATGGGATTTTCTCCAGACTTTAGTAAAACTGCTCAATTGTTTCTAATTTTTACTTCCAGACATATTTACCGAAAATTAAGACTAAATTTGTTGTACTTTGAAAACGAAAGTTATTAGGAAGTAAATTTCATTTAAATACAAAAATTCTCTCTCAAATTGCCCCATTCTACATAGATATTAAAAAGTTACCTTATGAAGAGCTATTTTTTTTTATTTTTCCATCTCATAGTAAAGTCTAAAGATGCAAACTCTCGAGGTCAACCAATTTTTTTATCTATTGCGGAGTCTGTAGAAGTGAAAATGGTATAATTCCCCACGGTGTGTGGCCAATAAAGAATGTATTATAAAGGATGCAGAGGCAGGGGTAAATACAGGATTATAAACCAATAAAAAATAGAAGAATAGCTGTCGGTGTGGCCAGTGATAGCGATCTGAAGTCTAAATTTTACAAGATGGATGGTCGTTATTTTATGGCCCACAGTAAAAACGTCATATGAGAAGGGTCAAAGTTGTTTTGCAAAATAAAATTATGTTGGGGGAGGTACTTCAAAGACTATGGACAGAGGCGGTGTAATAAGGAACCAATTGGGATAGGAACCACTGAAAGAAAAACAGCCCACTGCCCAATGAAAGTGAGGGGCGTGCCAGAATGGCCCCCCTGTAAACGGACAACAGTTCCGATAAGGACGGAAGGATTTGGAAAAGAAGGAGAGGGATTTTAGATTGCGTTCCTGAGAGTTAGATGTTAGACACTCTCGTCTGCCCCAGAACCTTGGAGAAGTGCGAATATCCCGCCAAGGTGTTCCTACACTGGAGATGATACCGGGTCCCGGTCGCCGATGCTACGATCATCGCTGCATACATCCGTTATAGTAAGTGCCTCCCCAATAGACTCTAAAAATCATATTTGACTGTATAGTTTGCCTCTGCTTCTGGGTTCTCTATGTTAAAATTGTTAATATGAAACGGATTGTTATATTAATAGCTCTGACAAGTTAATTGAAATTTGGGTTATCAAATAAATGTATGTTTAAGGTCAATGCATTGTATTCCTTGCTTGTTCCAACCCATGCATGCATCCATAGGTAATTAATACCTAAATCTATGGTGCCGTCACCAGGATTGAAACCACGGTAATTTGTTGATTACTTTTTATCTGGAGGCACCATACAGGTGAGTCAACATTGACCCCTAGTGCCGCCTTCGTTTTGACAGAGCACTCCCAGGGACGACATCTGGACCTCCCTCCCCCTCCCCCTCCCCCATCCACTTACCTCGTGGATTGAATTTCCAGTATACGGTTTGAACGGGCCTCTATCGGCCCTGACACGAAAGCATTTAAGTGCATTCGTTGGGACTCGAACTAAGCATCCTCGGTCCGAAGACCAACGCGCTACAACTAGGCTACCGCTAACCAAGATCAACCCCCCCCCAAAAAAAAAAAAAAATACATGACTTTTTGCGACCAATGTATGTAACTTACTATCGAATTTCCCATCTATGCTTACAGTTCTCTTTTTAATGAATAATAACATTTCATGTAAGCGTGTACATAATTGGATTTTTATAATATAAAATAATAATATGGATAAACAGTTTCCTTAGACTAGTAAACTTACTATGGTGCAGAAAGTATTCAACAAAAAATTAAGCGAAGAAAAGAAATTGAAAACCACATCAAAAAGAGATATTTTAATACATAGAAACGTAACATAAAAGCAACTAAGAAAAAGATAACATATTAACATTTTAATAACGAGCCAAAATTTTCCACTTATACGGTTCGGGGTAAAACACGAGTAAACTAATTACCAGTCACCTGTATTGATATATCAAATAATTGCTGATCTATTTCTTGTCTCTGTTAATAAAAAATAGTGATGAAAAAAAAACGGAATGGACTTCTTTCGTTAGATGAATTCTCGAATTGATATCGTTTCTCCTGCTAGGATATTTTTATCGAAGAATTTTTCGACAAATACGTAATTTGAAATGTCTCTTTAGGACTAATGAAGTTATACGGAAGGTCGTTCACACTTTATGAAAACAATTTTGATAGTTAATTTTTATGCATAATTGCCGTATTTTTTGCGGCGATTTGCATCCACCTGATAGCTATGGTTCTTGGCAATAGCTCCAGCTCGAATTATCCATGGAAGGAAAAATTTTCTTACTACTGTCCTGTAAATTTTACCCCATTCCTCTTGGACCGTTTTCCAAAGTCCGTTCGGTATTCTTGGATGCCGATTTCCTATAGCAAAAGACTCGGTTTATTAAAACAAGGCCTATAAAACGAGCCTTTCGATTTATTAAAACGAGCCTTATAAAGCTCATTTTAATAAACGGAAAACGCAAATTCCATTGGAGAAACGTCAGGGGATTTTAAAGGTATTTCATTAAATGGGATACACTTTATTCCTGTTTCTGATTCTTAAATAAGCGGCAGTGGATTTAGACGTGGGGCTAGAGGTTTTGTCCATATGAAGCTCAACTTTATCAATGTCCTTTCCATATAAGGCTGGAATTTCTTCGAAAATTGGTTCTAAAATATTCTGCTGATAGCAGAGTGAATTAATTTTGGCTTTACTTGAGATATATATATTTTTTTAATTTGCCGTTGTAACAAAATCCTGCAACTATCATGAATCCCACTGGAAACTTTTCTGTACACTGACGAAGCCATTTTGTGCGGTCATTCACGTCAGTTGGACAACAAAAAATTGATTTTTTTAAAATTCCAGCCACTTAAATACACCAATGCCTCATCGAGTGTTATCACAAATTTCCATTTTTCAGCAGCTAGGCGTATTTCATATAATTTTCTACAATTTGTTTTTCTTTCAGCAATATGCTTTGGCAAAAACAGATGAACTTTAGGTTTAAACGTCTTTTTTAACTTCAGATCTTTATGAACAGTTTTACTTACAGTGCCAGAAGACATTCCTAGTTTCGATGCAATGGATCTTTGTATCGGGGTATTTTCTTTTAGGATCAGGGAAAGACTTCACTTTCTTGATAGTTAACTGCGTTCGAACAGTTTTACGATAAGGTTTCGCTGTCATATTTTCATTTTTGCTATCATTTAGACTATTTTTCTTTCAAATTTAATATATTATTAGCACCTTTTTTGCAATGCCGTTACCGCGAATTTTACACCGCTCTATAATTTTTTGTTACGAATGTTTCTCCTCGGGAAGCTCAGTTACGTAACGTCTGAGCCATCTATCAATTTTAGCAGCCACTTTCAAAATAAATCTTTTATTATACATTCCAATCAAAACAAAACAGTAGCAGACGAATATTATGAAGTTGCCAAATTGTTATCTCAAAATGCAAACCACAAAAATAAATTGAAAATCGTATCCATAAAGTGCGAACGACCGTCTATATTAATCAACAGTTTAAAAAAAGAAATATAATTTGTTTTTATGTAGTCAGGCACATTTTAAATAAACATTCAATTATCCTCTAAATTTCAGGAATATTTCTAGTTATTTCCTTTTTCAACATAAAGATGATTTTAAAATGAAGGAATCTAAAACTCTGAAATGTTAATAATTTTTTTTAAAAGGCTATTAATTTGAAAACAAAGATGAACAAATATATTTTGATGTATTTAATTTGATCCAAAGAAACATACCATAAAAATCACGACAGTTAATTGTTTTTTAAAACAATTTTTTTTTTAATTTTCAAAATAAATTTAGAGTTATTTTTACACAATTAAGAAAAGAAAGTAATGAAACTAATTATGTAATAGAAAGAGCTAAAAATACGTATTTATTCCCCGTAATTCTATCTTTTTCTTCAAACACCTGCTTTTTATTTTATGGAAACATATCTGTCAGTTACACTTCCCTTTTGACATGAAATTTAATAAATGAAAAGCATCTTAACGTAAAAACGGTTGAAAAATGTCGCTGAAATTTTCACTGCATTTATTTTTGCGTAAAAATATTTAATGTTTTACATATTAAATGGAATTTTTCTTAATTTAAAGCATACATATTTTTTCTTTCAAACGCACATATCTATGTTTGTGAATAAAATAATTTAAATATGCATGTTTATGTAAGTTGCATCCTTTTTAAAGCCTTCTCACTTGTGGTTTAACGCTTGAGTAGAACACGGTAAATAAAAGGGTAAAGGAGAAAAGTCAATAACTTGAGCATATATATATGAGCATATATATATATTGGGCATATATATTGCATTATATTGCATTATATTGAGCATATATATGTAAAATATATATATATGCACACATACATACATACAATATTTTCTTTCCAAATTACAGGTTTTCAAAATTTTATATTATCTGAACTAGTGCTGTATCATCTATGTATGTTTCGAAGCAATTTTAATTTTAACGAAGCATACATCGCTAAATGGCACTAAGGATTAATTAGTTTTTTTTATCAGATTTTGTTTTTACGTATTCTTATACAACGAAAGCTATATTAGTGCAACTAATAGGTAAAGGTATATCAGAACGCTGAGAAGTGTATTAGTACAACTAATTCTTCCAATCAGAAAATTTTTAAAAATAATAAGAAGTCGGAATTTTAATTGACAAAAGAGAAAGTGTTGAATTGCTTTTCAATTTATTATTAAAAACAATCAGAAACATTTCAAGTAGTTCTTAATTTTTTCTTAACTTATTTGATCATGCTTATTTGAAGACTAACGTTCCCTGATAATGATTAAAAGGTCTTCTTACAGTGCTACGTTTCTTATTTATATTTATTTGAGAGAGTAACTGTATGAATCAAAATTTCACATGCAGAATATTTAGTGACAGAAAATTAATATTTCAGTCTCCTTGAAATTTCCAGGAGAAAGAGTAAATTATATACATATACAGTAGAATAAAATTTCACTTCACCACAAAAATAATAAAAATATTTAAGACAAAATTAAATGAAAATGTATTCTATCGAAGAGAATGTATTTGCATCAGTCCATATATTTACAGGGCAGTACGCAAAAAAGTCATGGTAAATTAGTGACTGAGAATCCCTTAAAAATATGGTTTATATTTATCATCCGAGTTTCGTGTACAAACGTAAAATATCTGTGATGTTTCAAATTTACCATTTTACCATTTTATCAATCTTAATATTATAAGTACTTTCCCTTTAATGCTACTTTGATTTATTTGCCATGTCTCTGCTACAGAAGAAAACCCGGTCAATGACCCTTAAATTATGTTTTTTAACACTTAGTTAATTCCAAAATAAAGAACAGTTTTTTTTTTATATAATACTACACCTCTTAAAATGAAACAAAGAGCGCCAATGTTGAATCATTGCAAATACAGGATCATCGGAAAAGGGTGTTCTTGATTTCATTTGTGCACAACCGGGAACAACAATCGACCGATCGAATTTTTCCGCAGCAGTACATGGTATATTGAGTCTGGGAGTTTTATTTTACCATCTCATGGTGACCGTGACTGCGTTGAGGACATGCACTAGGGTTTATACAAAAACCTACTTTTTGAAAAACCGGTTTTCGAATTCCAGATTTCCAAAAAACCGGTTTTAGCCGGTTTTCGAATTTTTGTCAAAAAAAAAAAAATAGAATAGGGAAAATATTTTATTTAATTTATATAAAACTAGCTGAAAACCCGCGCTTCGCTACGGAGTACATTCAAATTAAATACAACGGTCAACGTATGCAATTTATGCCAAAAAATAAATATATATATTTATAATAAATGCGATGATCAATGTATACAATTGATGTAAAATATATATCTATCTATATATATATATTTATAAAAAAATCGTAAGGGATATGCATTTTTTTGGATAATATCCAATCGTCTGCTGCATTAGAAAGAGGAAAAAGTATTTTTTTGTCTATTTAGTTGTTACGCACGTGACGATAAATTTATTGAAAGTACCAGAAAAAGAAATCACGTGATCGGCATTTAATAAATTAAATTCTAAAAATTAATCTTCAAAAATTCACCAAAAATCAGGAAATGGAGGTAAAAATTCGAAAAAAATATCATTTTGAAGGAAGTTTTATGATCTTTCTCGTGATATAAATTTTATAACCCTCAATGTATTATTTTAAATGCAAACGTAAAAAAAGTTTAAAAAAACAGCTTAAAAATTTAATTTAAAAAAATCTAAGAAGAATTTTTGAAAAATCTTTGTTAGTGCACCCCTACACTATTAGAAGAATCGCCATGCAAAATTTCAGCCCTTTAGGTCTAGCGGTTTGGTCTGTGCGTTGTATGTCAGTCAGTCAGTCAGTCAGTGAAGGAATGAGTCAGTTACGGAACTGTTTTATATATATAGATTACAAAAAACGAAATCAATATCAAAGTCAAAATATAAAAAAAAAATTAAGGATTACACATTACTTACACAAAATAACGAAAACTCAAACAAAAATTTCAAATTTCAAATAATATTTATATTTATTTGACTAATTTTAATTTCTCCTAAGAAAATAGGATTTTAAAAAAACATAAAATATCCACTGAAATATGGATTATTTTAACACCCTGTGTGTTATTTATAATCCCATTAGGCAGAAGTCAGGACTTTTTATTTTACGTTAATTTTTGAGAGAAGGAATTTATATATATAAAATTAAAGTTTTAAAAATGTAAAATAGAAAATACAAACATAGAAATTAGAAAGATACTTAATACTTACGTTATTTTTACCAACTATACCAACTTTATATTTCTGATTCCAGTTTTCACAAGATTAAGTAAACCTGTCCTGACTCGTGACGGATTGCACATATGTACTAACAAAATAAGTCGTGAAAAATTGTGTCTGCTGCCCATTGTATAGAACGAATAGCAAATCAAATAGGTTAAAAATTAATTTTTACTTAATAATTTGAATTCTTTTTAAACCGGTTTTCTTAATTTAAAAACCGGTTTACAAATGTGACAAATTTATTTTAAAAACCGGTTTTTTTTAAACCGGGTTTGAAAAACTTTCAAACCCTAGCATGCACCGACGCTGTGACGTCGCGCTTCCTTTTACATGGGATTTGATGTTGGATAGGAAGGAACGGTCCAATTTTTTGTCAACCAAAAAGCCACGATTTAACCCCTCTAGAATTTTTTTTTTCCATGAGGTCAACTGAATAACATTGTGTACGCTGATAAGATCTGGGACTATGCCATTTGGCGAACATAATCACTGCTGAAATATTGACTGCCCCTGCTATGATTGATTTGGATCGACATCGACCAACTCCTGGATGTATGTGGGGGGGAGACGAGGGGTGCTCATATCGAAACCTACTGGGTAATGTTCAAATCTTGATTCGTTTCTGTATATTTTGGTGAAAAATATTACACCGGGAATTCAATTTATGGTTCTTTATTTCCCGTTGCAACCACGGACACCTCTTTCGATGACCCTGTGTAATGAGAGATTCCTAGTCGAGAAAAATTACTTTGCATAATCTATATATATAAAACAATTCCGAAACTGACTCACTCACTGACATACAACGCACAGACCAAACCGCTGGACCTAAAGGACCGACATTTTGCATGGCGATTCTTCTTATGGTGTAGGGGTGCACTATGAAAGACTTTTGAAAAATTCTTCTTAGATTTTTTTAAATTAAATTTTTAATCTGTTTTTGTAACTTTTTTTACGTTTGCATTTAAAATAATAATTTGAGGGTTTAAAAATTTACATCACGAGAAAGATCATAAAAATTCCTTTAAAATAAAATCTTTTTCGAACCTTTACCTTGATTTTCTGATTTTTGGTGAATTTTTAAAGATTCATTTTTAGAATTAAATTTATTAAATGCCGATCACGTGATTTCCTATTCTGGTACTTTAAATAAATTTATCGTCGCGTGCATAATAACTAAATAGACAAAAAGTTTTCTTTTTCTTTTTAATGCGGCAGACAATTGGATATTATCCAAACAAAATAAATATCCCATCGATTTTTTATAAATTTATAAATAAATAAATAAATAAATAATATATATATATATATATATATATATATATATATATATATATATATATATATATATATATATATATATATATATATAAATTGTATACATTGATCGTTGTATTTAATTTGAATGTACTCCGTAGCAAAGCGCGGGTTTTCAGCTATTCTATCTATACTAGATGGTACCCGTCAAAACTTGACGGTTATTAAGTAAACATTCCAATAAAAAAAAGGGTTCAAAACCTTATTAAAATATTAGAAATTCATATGAAAGCCACGTGTGCTAGTAATTTAGAAATATTCAATGAAACACTTCAAAAAAATGCAAGAATATTTTGCGGTTATATTAGGTATTCGCTTTGAAAAGCACGCTACCGTACAGACACTTTTGAACATATCACTATCCATGCGCCGAGTTTGCAACTTTCCGAAAATACAAAATTTGATATTATTGTAATATCTGGTTAAAATAATCCCTATATATAAAACGCGTAGGTATGCGGCACAAAAATCTACGATATTTCTACACTTCGAATGGCAACGGCTGCAACTACCGGATGTAAACAGCGGCTGTCCGCAATTTAAAACCGCGTGTGTGTAGTGGCCGCATAAGTTACAACCGCTGATCTTTTGACAATACATGTTTAGACCTATCAAATCCATTGTTTAACCATGGACAGTTGTATGTAGGTTTATCTAGAATCCATTCTTTTGATTCTGTCGCTTTAGTATCTCCTACTTTTGAAATACTCAAATCTGTATATCAAGAAGTTTTATGAATATCATAGTTGAAATCCACACTATATTTTAAGTACTTGCTGAATTTTTGCTCCATTTTATAAATGAAGAAATTTTCCCAGCAATTTATTATTTAATATGATTAAGTGTAGATATCTGAATTGTTAACAGTAATTCATACAGAGAGTGATGTAATCAACACTATATTTAAAATTTCCCCCCCTGCAATTTCTTATTTGTTGTAATGATAAAGTATAGATATCTTAATTTTGAAAAATAGTACTTACAAAGAGGGATGTAATTTTTAAAATCATTGATGTGGGCTTTCTCAGTCTTATCTTTAACTCTGTTCTAAGGTAATGGAAATTCACATTTTTTGATCACGATGTTTTAGAATCAGCTTAATAGAGAATACCCCTTAACAACATATATTTATGATGACAGGTAATTGTAACATTCCTTACATATGTCACATTCAGTTGCGTTGTTTTGCAAAAGGAAATTTAAAACTAAAAGTGACCATGCTGGTCACGCAGTGGCTAGTATGGTTAAAATATAAATATATATATATATATAAAAATAAAAAAAAGATGAATGAATGACTAACTTCATGTTTACATTTTCATGTCCCGAATATATAAAATGAATACTTGTTATTAATTTAATTGAAACGCTATGAAAACGTGAAAGGTATCGGAAAATTATAGACTTTTAAAATTTAAGAAAATTTTGCCGTTATGTTAGGTATTCGCTCTGAAAAGCACACTACTATACAGTACATACCGTAGATAGTACATGTAAAAACGTGATGAATGAATGACTAACTTCATGTTTACATTTTCAAGTCCCGAATATATAAAATGAATACTTGTTATTAATTTAATTGAAACGCTATGAAAACGTGAAAGGTATTGGAAAATTTACAGACTTTTAAAAATTTAAGAAAATTTTGCCGTTATGTTAGGTATTCGCTCTGAAAAGCATACTACTATACAGTACATACCGTAGACAGTACCTGTCAAAACTTGATGGTAAGTAATTGAACAGTTCCAATAAAAAAAAGATTCATAACCTTGTTAAAATATAAGAAATTTTTACAGAATATTAGAAAATAATATTCTGTAAAAATGTAAACATGAATTAATGTAAACATGAAGTTAGTCATTCATTCATCTTATAAAAAAAAAAGATGAATGAATGACTAACTTCATGTTTACATTTTCATGTCCCGAATATATAAAATGAATACTTGTTATTAATTTAATTAAAACGCTATGAAAACGTGAAAGGTATCGGAAAATTACAGACTTTTAAAAATTTAAGAAAATTTTGCCGTTATGTTAGGTATTCGCTCTGAAAAGCACACTACTATACAGTACATACCGTAGATAGTACATGTAAAAACGTGAATATTAGAAGATAATATACTGTTTTGTAACCTGATGTGTTGCAATTTAGAACATTGAAATTTACTTGAATGTTTGCTGTCTGATTTGTTAATTTTAAATTGTTTTCTAATTTGAAGGTGAAATTTTTTAATACTTTTTTTTATTAGATCTGAAAAATAAAGTAATATAATTCGAGAAAGTGGCACAAAACAAAATAATAAAATGTCCCCTTATAATCACCTGAAATATTGTTTTAAGGTGACTGCCTACATTTGGAGCCAATTTTTTTAAAAAATCATTTTTTAAAGATTTTTTTGTTTTTTATGGTAAAATAGCACTTGAAAATTAAAAAATAAACAAAAACTTGCAAGTAAATACCATACTTTTTTATAAATTGGTCAATTTGAAGTAATTTTCAATGAAAATTAGCTAAAATGCGACACATCTGACAGTTATCTTAAATGACCCACAATCTAAGAGAAATTTTAAAATGCAAGAATGTTGCAATATGAAAATTTCCCCCAATTCATCATTCCTCTCCTTATAAAAACAGCCCCAAACACAGTGGCGTATGCAGGGGAGGGGTTGATGGGGGTTTAACCCCCCCCCATTTTTTCTGATTACATATATTACTTAAATAGGTTCAAGCTCTGCACTGATTGCTGAAAACTACTTTTTCATAGTAACCCCCCCCCCCCCACTTTTGAAAATTTTGGCGTATGCTGCTGCCCAAACAAAAACTATTTAACTATTTATTATTATGCATCAATTATTGAGCGTCATTTCATTAACAATAGCATCTAAAACATTTCCCGAAAATTTTATCAAATTATATGTATTATTGTGTGAAATATCATGATAACGGTAAAGATTTGTGCTAAAAACATAATTCTGAAAAAAACTCAGTTCAAGTTGTTTGCCACTTCAATTTTGTAGCAGACATTTTTTAAAATAGCTATAACTCTGCTTCTAATTGATGTAGAATGAAAATCAAAACGGTTTTGAAAAGAGAAAAGATTGAATTGCACGATTCCTGGAAAAAATAAAATTGACCAAAATAGTCAAAAAATGAAATTTTCAACGTAGGCAGTCACCTTAAAAGATACACTATCATCGCAATAGAATGCTTTACTAAAAATTATTACAGTGAGGTTTTTTTAAAAAAATATTGAAGTTTATAATTAAAAAACGTTCTTGGAAAAAAAAACCATGCTTGCAGCTGATTTTAAAATCCGACTTGTACAGTCTAACTAATGCAGCCAGATATTTAGAAACAATACTGCTAATTCAATCTATTTCAATGTAATATAAATATTTTATATAATGATGTATTATGCTATATATATGTATAAATAGGCTATGTATAAATATATTAAGCAAAAATACAATATATAAAGAAAATCAGATTAAAATATCATGCAAATTATTCACGTGCAAAAAATTTTTGCATGTGTATTTCAATTTAATGTACATATATTATATATTATGCTATATATATGTATAAATATATTAAGCAAAAATAAAATATATAAAGAAAATCAGATTAAAATATCATGCAAATTATTCACGTGCAAAAAATGTTTGCATGTGTATTTCAATTTAATGTACATATATTATATCTTATGCTATATATATGTATAAATAGGCTATGTATAAATATATTAAGCAAAAATAAAATATATAAAGAAAATCAGATTAAAATATCATGCAAATTATTCACGTGCAAAAAATTTTTGCACGTGTATTTCAATTTAATATACATATATTATATCTTATGCTATATATATATATAAATAGGCTATGTATAAATATATTAAGCAAAAATAAAATATATAAAGAAAATCAGATTAAAATATCATGCAAATTATTCACGTGCAAAAAGTTTTTGCATGTGTATTTCAATTTAATGTACATATATTATATCTTATGCTATATATATATATAAATAGGCTATGTATAAATATATTAAGCAAAAATAAAATATATAAAGAAAATCAGATTAAAATATCATACAAATTATCCACATGCAAAAAATTTTTGCACGTGTATTTCAATTTAATGTACATATATTATATGTTATGCTATATATATGTATAAATAGGCTATGTATAAATATATTAAGCAAAAATAAAATATATAAAGAAAATCAGATTAAAATATCATGCAAATTATTCACGTGCAAAAAATTTTTGCACGTGTATTTCAATTTAATGTACATATATTATATATTATGCTATATATATGTATAAATAGGCTATGTATAAATATATTAAGCAAAAATAAAATATATAAAGAAAATCAGATTAAAATATCATGCAAATTATTCACATGCAAAAAATTTTTGCATGTGTATTTCAATTTAATGTACATATATTATATCTTATGCTATATATATGTATAAATAGGCTATGTATAAATATATTTAGCAAAAATAAAATATATAAAGAAAATCACATTAAAATATCATACAAATTATTCACGTGCAAAAAATTTTTGCATGTGTATTTTAATTTAATGTACATATATTATATATTGTTAAATATATATATATATATATATGTATAAATATATAAATATATGTATAAATATATATTAAGCAAAAATAATATATATAAACTAAAGAAATTCTGATTAAAAATCATACAAAGTTATTGAATCGTTACTAAACACGTATTAGATGTGGAATATATAGAATTCCATGTGTTGTAAATGCAAAAAATCTGTATACTGAAGATTTGGCCTTTTGAACCGGCTAGCTTTTGTGACGTACAGTTTGGAACATATCACTGCGCATGCGTCAAGTTTGCAACTAAATTCGACATTATTGTAATATTAAATTGTAATACTGTATTGTAATATATATTATATATTATGTATTAAAAAATATATAGTATATATTAAAATATATATATTATATATGGTTAAAATAATGAAAACCTGTTTTACTGTGAAAAAAATTCTGATTCAATTTTTCTTAAATTAACGAATCACGGTGAATGAATGACTCACTTGTGTTTACATTTTCAAGTTCTGAGAAACACTATGATAACGCGAAAGGTGGCGGAAAAGAGATAATTCTCTAATGAAGAGATAATTTTGAAATAAAATTGATCGAAATAAAGTTGATTTGTGTCGATATTACGCTGTTTTAATTACAATTATTTGGGTTTAGTTGGCAAATAATCTTTTTGAACTTTACTTTTAACTTGTTAAGCCTAACTCATAAAACAAAATGGATGCCAAATGGATGGATATGAGGTGGTCGCTCCGGACGCGTTACGGACAGAGTCGACTACAGAACACGGCAACTATTATAAGGATATATAAAATAGTTCCGTAACTGACTCACTGACATACAACCCACAGACCAAACCGCTGGACCTAAAAGGGCTGAAATTTTGCATGGCGATTCTTCTTATGGTGTAGGGGTGCACTAAGAAAGATTTTTCAAAAATTCTTCTTTAATTTTTTAAAATTAAATTTTTAAGCTGTTTTTTGTAACTTTTTTTAAGTTTGCATTTAAAATAATAATTTGGGGGTTATAAATCTTTTTCGAATCTTTACCTCTATTTTCTGATTTTTGGTGAATTTTTGAAGATTAATTTTTAGAATGTAATTTATTAAATGCCCATCACGTGATTTCTTTTTCTGGTACTTTAAATAAATTTATCGTCACGTACATAACAACTAAATAGATAAAAAATATTTTTTTCTTGATAATGCGGCAGGCGATTGGACATTATTATGTCTATGAAAATATCCCTTACGATTTTTTTATAAATATATATTTTTTTCTAAATCAATTGTATATTGATCGCTATATTTATTATAAATATAAATATATATATATATATATATATATATATATATATATATTGCATTAATTGCATTAATTGCATACATTCACCATTGTATTTAATTTGAATGTACTCCGTAGCGAAGTGCGGGTATTCAGGTAGTATAATCATATTTCTAAAAACGTTTTCAGTTGACTAATTTCGCTTTTTTTTCTTTTTTCTTGGAGCCTTCGTTGTTTTCATTAAATTTCATTATCAGCCTGTCATTTCAATTTATTAAGATTCTTTACTCCTCTCGTACAGGTAGTGTGATACATTGAATTATTAATTTTATCGTAGTTCCATTGCCCTCAATTTCCCAAAAATGAAAACAGTTTAGTAAATTCAATTTACTAAACTGTTAATGCTCCCTGAGATAATGCAGTTTAAGCAATTCACGTTCGCTATTTGAATCTTCGATATCAGTTGCCAGAGAGAATGTCCTTGCAACCTATCTGACCGGTAGCACATTCTATCCAAATGAATGACCAACTTTATAAAAGGCATGTCGTGTATAAAAGATGCTAGTTATCTACGTTGACGCACGATTTGTTTTTCATTATGGACACAATTGGACGAACGATGCCATGGGTTATACATTACACTGGTCTGCGTGAAAATTGGCCCTGACACCATTCCTGCTGACTCGTATGTAAAAGGATCTCCTGAATCCGAATATAACCCCCCCCCGTTTTCTCCCATCACCCACCGTTTTCGGTGAAGACACCCCCCCCCCCACCTATTTTTTATTACTTTTCGATAATTTGGAGGGATGAAAAGGATTATTTTAGCCTTTACATTTCTTATGAGGGGCTAGAGAGGTAAAAAGTTCTAAAACATGAACATTTGTAGCAAGGAGGTATATTTGGGGGATTTGCCCCCTTAAACTGAAACAAAATTGTTAAAAAGGATAGATTTTACAGTTTTTTTTTCACTTATCTTCTACATATTCCAGCTTCCCCCCCCCCCTTCATCCTCCCAAAACATCCCCAAATAATAAAAATATATATAGCAACAATATATAGCAATAACAATAAAAATAAATAGCAACAATATATAGCACCAATAATCTATATATATAAAACAGTTCCGTAACTGACTCATTCATTCATTCACTGACTGACTGACATACAACGCACAGACCAAACCGGTGGACCTAAAGGGCTGAAATTTTGCATGGCGATTCTTCTAATAGTGTAGGGGTGCACTGAGAAAGATTTTTCAAAAATTCTTCTTAGATTTTTTTAAATTAAATTTTTAAGCTGTTTTTTAAACTTTTTTTACGT
The DNA here is from genome assembly GCA_907164885.2 of Dolomedes plantarius. Lineage (NCBI taxonomy): Eukaryota > Metazoa > Arthropoda > Arachnida > Araneae > Dolomedidae > Dolomedes > Dolomedes plantarius. The sequence goes on from OU015495.1 coordinate 211,520,247, forward strand.
TTGCATTTAAAATAATACATTGAGGGTTATAAAATTTATATCACGAGAAAGATCATAAAAATTCCTTTAAAATGACATCTTTTTCGAATCTTTACCTCCATTTTCTGATTTTTGGTGAATTTTTAAAGATTCATTTTTAGAATTTAATTTATTAAATGCCGATCACGCGATTTCTTTTTCTGGTACTTTAAATAAATTTATCGTCACGTGCGTAACAACTAAATAGACAAAAAAACATTTTTTCTTTCTAATGCAGCAGACGATTGGATATTATCCAAAAAAAATAAATATTCCTTATGATTTTTTTATAAATATATATATATATAAATATTTTTTTACATCAATTGTATATATTGATCGTACATCAATTGTATATATTGATACTTTAAATAAAATTATCGTCACGTGCGTAACAACTAAATAGACAAAAAAAAATTTTCTTGCTAATGCGGCAGACGATTGGACATTATTTTGTCTTTAAAAATATCCCTTACGATTTATTTATAAATATATATTTTTTTCTACATCAATTGTATACATTGATCGTCATATTTACTATAAATATACGTATATATATTTTTTTGGCATAAATTGCATACACTGACCGTTGTATTTAATTTGAATGTACTCCGTAGCGAAGCTCGGGTTTTCAGCTAGTAGAAATATATAGCAACAGTTCGGAAGATTCACTGTACCACGCTAGCGCTCTCAATACTTCGCGTGCACAGGTTTGCATAGCAATTTTCATGCTTTGATAAGTTTAAAATTGCATTGCTCTTGTCGCTATAGTTCTGCACTTGTATGGGTCACATGGCATCTTCATTTCTATCATCAATACGTTTGAATTAGGGAGAACACTAAGCCTTCATCTTGTGAAAAAGTAATTTCAGGGTTAACTGCCTGGTCCTGTAAGAAGAGATTTTTACGCCCTTTTCTAAGAGATTCCACTGCTGAAGTCGAGATTCAAGAAGTTGAGATTTACTCTTAGGTAACTCCAAACCCTGACGAGATCATTCAATTCCGACTGAGTAACACGGTGAGGTTGCCGATGAGCTGAATCAGCTGAACACTTTTCATCATCGGTGGACGCATCATTTGCTGTATCTCAAAGTCTTTCAAATCCGTCTCTGCCTCTAGAGTATAGGTTTTTGGGGGCACTGGCATTGGCAAAGATTGAGAGGAACTAGTCTTAGAGCTGAAGGGATATTAAGATACTGAATTGTATGCTTAGTTTTGCTAGAGAACCCGACGGTGGAAGTCATGCAACAGTAACAATCTGTGAGATGACATCGAGGTTCGCGCCAAACCATGGGCACAGCAAATGACATTCATTTACGGGTACCTTTGGGCCATTTGGTCAAACTACTTTAACAAAGCAAACTGTTGGAACCCAATCCTTGTCCTGATCGCCAACTTGGCAATCAAAGTAAAATTTATAAGCAGTTTTAAGAAGCGGAGAAAGGGGTTTTCGTTGCGCTTTTAAAGTCAATTCCCTGCAAACACATCCAAAGCTATCGGGATGATTTTCACACTCTCGTGGCATAATTAAACAGTAAATCGATGCTCTATATTAATCACAACTCCCACGTACGTACTGTAATTCACTTGAAAAAAGCCGGAGTAAAACAATTTCTACCGTTTTACACAATTTAAACAACTTGGGAACACAAAATCCGCCTAGAACATCGACAACTTGACTCTACGATGGATAGAGATGTACTGGGGGAAGATAAGGATTACAGTGTAGGACTATAGTGACAAGAGCAATGCAAGTTTAAACTTGTCAAAGCATGAAAATTCCTGTGCAAACCTGTGCGTGCGAGGCTTTGAGAGCGCCAGCGTGATACAGTGAATCTTCCGAACTGTCGCTATATATTTTTATTATCGTTGCTATATACTGTTGCTATATATTTTTATTATTTGGGGCTCTTTTGGGGATGATGAGGGAGGCTGCAAGCTGGAATATGTAGAAAATAAGTGAAAAATTAAGAAAAAACCGGAAAAATAGATTACATTGTTACAATTTAAAGGGGCAAATACCCCCCCCCCCCAATCTACCTCCTTGCTACAAACGTTCATGTTTTAGAACTTTTCACCTCTATAGTCCCTCATAAGAAATATAAAGGCCAAAAATAATCCTTTTCATCCCTCCAAATTATCGAAAAGTGATAAAAATAGGTGGAGGGGGGGGGCTCCCCCCAAAACGGTGGGTGATGGGGGAAAACAGGGATCATATTCAGATCCATGAGGTCATTTTACATAAGAATCAACAGGAATAGTGTCAGGTATCATTTTTTTATTATTTTTTTTAAGACCAGTGTTATTCTCAGAATCAGGTATACGTATGAAAAATTATTTCCAATGCTAACCAAGATATTTATGAACAATAAATGTTCAGCGACAGATCTACAGCTGCTCATGACCTGTCTGTTGTTGCTGCAAATTCTTCTTTTGCTGGTAGATGCTCTTTTGAAAGCCGGGTATCAGTAATGCAATATCCTACGACTGCTTTAAAGTGACTTTTCTTATTTTGAATGTTAGAACCATTCACTCCTCAACATGGTCTTTTTTTTGTTTCCCGAAATGCACATTTGAAATGTTTAAAATGTATTAGGACGCCAGTTGCTCTTTACAGGAATGATCTTAAATAGCTAAGTTACTGTTGACTTAATAGCTAAGTTAGTGTAGATAGTCAGGCAGAATCTAGCATACGACAATTGGCAGATGTATGAATGCTGCCTTTGAGCAGAATTGGATATGATGACCGGAGTGCCTTGACCAGCTGGTTTTAACTCCTGTACGCAAGATGTTATGTAATCAAAGATAATGTCCTCAGTAGTTAAAATATTAAAGTTAAAAGTTACTATTACAATCAATGTACACAAATTTTAAGAATAACACCTTCAATTGTTGAAGGGGAGGAGAAAATTTAAGATAAAAAATTAAGCAATTACTAAGAATAAGAATTTAAGTTAAAAAAGTTAAATTAAAAATTTAGAGAAGGTAAGATGAAGAAATAAACAAGTTTAAGATAAGGTGGTCCTCAGCAAAAGAAAAAAAATGCCCTCCTCAGGGTCATACAATTCGTAATGAGATGATTGCAGATTTCCGCGGGGGAAAAATGAAAATATCAAGGTAGGAGAATGCTGCCTTACTAGATAGGTGAGTATTCTTATAGTCTTCTCCCAAATGTTATTGTAGGATACACTAAGATATTACTCTTCATCGTCTTTTTTTTTTTATTGAATACATATCGGGTGCTCCTTTAATTACTTTGGCGTCCTCATTGCTGTCATTAAATTTCATTATCAGCCTGACATTTCTGTTTATTAAGGTGACTGCCTACGTTCGGAGCCAATTTTTTAAAAAAATTTTTTTTTAAGGATTTTTTGGTCTCATATGGTAAAACAGCATTTAAAAATAAAAAATAAAAAAAAACTTTCCTGTAAACACCATACTTTTTTATAAATTGGTCAATTTGAAGTAATTTTTAATGAAATTTAGTTAAAACGCTTATCACTCTGAACAAAATTCTAATGCTACTATTTTAATTTCCTTCTCACACGTGATACATATAACAGTTATCTTCAAAATGACCTACAATCTAAGAGAAATTTTGAAATGCAAAAATAATACAGACAATTTTATGTTCCAATATGAAAATTTTTCCCAATTCGTCATTCCTTTCCTTATAAAAACAGCCCCAAACAAAAAACTATTTATTATACATCAATTATTGTAAGTCATTTCATTAACAATAGCATATAAAACATTTCCTGAAAATTTTATCAAATTATATGCATTATTATCTGAAATATCACGATAACGGTAGAGATTTTCGCTAAAAAACATAATTCTGAGAAAAACGCCTTTAAAGTTGTTTGTCATTTCAATTTTGTATTAGACGATGTTTTTTAAAATAGCTATAACTCTGCTTCTAATTGATGTAGAATGAAAGTCTAAGCGGTTTTGAAAAGAGAAAAGATTGAATTACAAGATTCTTGCAAAAAATAAAATTGACCAAACTGGTCAAAAAATGGTCGCATTTAAAGTTGTTTGTCACTTAAATTTTGTATTAGACGATGATTTTTAAAATAGCTATAACTCTGCTTCTAATTGACGTAGAATGAAAATCAAAACTGTTTTGAAAAGAGATTTACAAGATTCTTGCAAAAAATTAAATTGATCAAAATAGTCAAAAATGGCATTTTCAACGTAGGCAGTCACCTTAAGATTTTTTACTCCTCGCGTATAGGTAGTGTGATAGATTAAATTATTGATTTTATCGTAGTTCCATTGACCTCAATTTTCTAAAAATGAAAACAGTTTGGTAAATTCAATTGAAATAATGCAGTCTGAACAATTAGCGTTCGTTATTAAAATACTGTTCGCGATTCCTTGAATTTTGCTTTCCTGGAATTGTGCAATAACTATAAAATTGCTTCGTCAAGCAAATTCTACGTAAATAGACTGTTGGGGATAGTTTTTCTTTTAAATAATACAAGGAAATTAATGTTTATTTCCAGGCTCTTTTAAGAATAGTATTTCAAGTTATTCATGCTATTCAGAACTGAAGAATCGGTATTAATTATTTCTCTTTAGTTTGAGAAGTAAATTATCTGTGTTCATCAAAGAATGCTTTTTTTGACAACGTTTATACTTGATCAGCCATTTCAAAAATACTCGGGTATTTTTATTTCCTTTTACTTGTCTGAGAGCCTCATCTAAAAAATATGATGAGTTTTTCTATTAATCAAATAGCTTGACGTAAGTACAATATTTATAGAAACGCCCATGCATCGATATTCCGTTCTTTTACATTCGCAAAACCTGTTGAAATTTGCTAGTTATACCATACCTGTAATTTTTGTTTAATATGTTATCATTTTGAGCCGTATATGTTGTATTTAATTACAGTCAATAGAAGAAATTTTACAGAATTGCAGCCCTAGATAGTCAAATGGATCATCCGTCACCCGTTAAGCACAACTCTCTTCCAAGTTGTAAAAAAAACCCTAATTAATTTTAATATTACATTGAGATAAAGGTTTATTCAAGCTAATTTAATCAAATATTTTGATCCATTCGGGTTAATCAATCTTCAAGAATCAGAAGCAATCATTGCTTATAATTAAGAGAACCAATTTTTCTGCGATGAAAGATTGCTGACATTTTTGATGGAAAATCGACCCTAGAATATATAAACATATTTCATTTAATTTCTTCATCTAAAAGTTAAATTGCTGAAAATTTTAAAAAATTAAATTTTTAACTAAAACAAAGTATTTCTATTTAATTCAGGAGATAATAGCAATAAAATTTGAAATGGGTCGTCAAGAAAAAGTACTAACCAGTAAACTGTGAAATACAACTGATAACATTAGTACCTCGGTAGCTTATAGTAAAACATCTTATCATTTGTCTTTATCATATACTAGCTGAAAACCCGCGCTTCGCTACGGAGGACATTCAAATTAAATACAGCGGTCAATGTATGCAGTTAATGCCAAAAAAAAAAAATATATATATATATATATATATATATATATTTATAATAAATACGACGATCAATATATACAATTGACGTAGGAAAAAAAATATGTACTAAATTTGAAAACTAAACTGTACTAAATTTGAAAACTGAAAAATGTTTTAAGACAACAATTGTTTTTTTCCTCTTACTCAGTTTCAAGAAATTGCCTCAAATCTTTTTTAAAGGATGAAAATGAAAGGATGAATTTAATGAGTCACGAATTCACTTAAGAGAAGAAAATATTCCGATTGTTACCCGAGTGTTTTCATTTTCACTCATTTTCATAATTAATACTAAATCTTAATTTGACCTTAAAAAAATTTGGAGTAGAAAAGAGCCGCTCTCAAACCTTTAATTGCTCTTTATGTATTTACTAGCTGAAAACCCGCACTTCGCTACGGAGCACATTCAAATTAAATATAACGGCAATGTATGCAATTAATACCAGAAAAAATATATATATATATATATATATATATATATATATATGTGAAAACATAACTGAACTGTCAAAATATAGTTGAGAAGTAAGGGAAAAGGGGGCTTAAAATAATAAGAATCTAATATTTCATTTACAAAGTGCGCGTATTTTGCTGTGGGGAAAATCATGTTTTAGAGGCGACTTGAGCGCAAAGCGAATAATTCAAGGCTAGAAGATTTATTTTTAGAAATGTAAAGGTTGGGTGCGAAGTCAAAATTACATGTTCAGCAGTATTGAAGTTCAGATGACCAAAAGTTTGAAGTCTGCACATGCGCGTACAGCAGGCGCTCGGAGGGAATTGAGTTTTACGCGCCAGATTGGAGGAAAATCTCGTTGAGAGTGGAAGCTCGCGGCAGGCGTGTTTAGGAATTGACAAAATGGCTACGCGAAAAGGATTGACCTGGAGCTTTGTTCGATTAAGGAACGTAATAAAGAAGATTTAAGAGATCATGGCCTGTTGATTGAGTCATTGCCCCGCCACTCGCCCAATAACTTAAAGTACGAATTGACTGTATAATATTGAATCTACACAGGAGAAAACACGCTGCCTGTCATATATATATATATATATATATTTATAATAAATACTACGATCAATATATACAATTGATGTAGAAAAAAATATATATATTTATAAAAAAATCGTAAGGTATATTTTTATAGACAAAATAATGTCCATATTATATATATATATATATATATATATATATATATATATATATATATATATATATATATATATATATTACATTACATTACATAATAATAATAATAAAAATTTTAAATCTTATACAGTCGGACCCCGTTATAACGAACTTCAAGGGACCAAAGGTTTCGTTCGTTATATCCGGTGGTTCGCTATATCCGAACCATTATGAAAAATGTTAGAGTTCACAAAATGTATAACTCATTAGTTGCTATGTATATTCAATAATGATATATTGAATGAATTGTAAAATCTATTAAAAATGACCATTAATGAATTGCCCTAATTCACTAAAATCGATTACATTAAACTTACGCAATACTAATTAACTAACTAAAAATGAAGACAAATGGAAATTGATTTTATCTTTAATAGTTGCTCACTGTTTTGATACAGAAATAATCGGTAATCTTCTGCTGACGTGATGCCGATTTCATAAATATTTTATGAATTTCTTTGTCCAATACATCAAATTACTCCAACACTCTTTCTTCCACTGTTTGTGTAGACGAAAACTTGTTAATTTCACTCATCGCTGCTGTAGCATCTGAGATGGTGGAGATTTCGTCATTTATGTGCTCCTCTTCATCAGCATCAGAAGTAGAATCTTCGATTTCAGAATGATTCAATTTAATTTCTTCCACAATATCTTCATCAGTCGGATTTTCACATGTAATGTGAACACATCATCACATGTTTCGAACAATTGCATGCCACAATCTGAGAATGATGAAATTTTGTGCTTTTCTATCCACATCGCGATAAGTAAATCTTCATCTTCTTGTTCTTCAACATTCTTTACTTCTTCAACATTTGTTGTATCTTCAACATTCTTAAAAAGTTTGAAAATTTTGAAATTCAGTTGTCGACTGACAAAAATGTTCGTTATAGCCGATTCTTAAGATTTCGAAGGTTTGCTATAAAAGGATAAATTAGCATTGAATACAATAGGAAAACGGCGGGACCAAAATTTTCGTTCGTTATAACCGGGAGTTCGTTATATACCAGGTTCGCTATAACGGGGTTCGACTGTAATAACAAATTTAACGTTATATTTTTATGGGTTTTTCTAATAATATTTTCTCTCACTTTTTGCTGCAATCACCAATTCTTTCGCAAGCGGGTCCGTATTTAAAAAGCTCGCCAATTCTGCACACGATTCACTATTAAGTCGTATTTGCAATTCCGCCTTCAGTAAGTCGATATTCATGTTATTCTTGGCCTTCGTCCACACACTGTTTATGTGAAAAAATTCTCTCTGTGGGTAAAGCATTACTCGCAGGGATGGACGAAATGAAAGACACGATTTTCATCAGCTCGACCGATTTTTCATGCTTTTCGAAATACTCTGCCCATAGTTTGTCATTGCAGTCACCATCTGTGCCATCACCGTGTACTTCCTGACCTGTATATAAATTGATCTCTTAAATAAATATCGCGGAAACTTTAATTCTAGTCTCTGACGTTCACGCTACTTGTCGGATAACTACGACGTCATCTTGTACGGATTTACACGATGTCAATTTAAATTTTTTTTTTAAAAAAATTGGAATAGTTTCCGCTACATTCCGGGACAATTTAGCATTCATCCGGGATCAGGGACAGCGATTCCAATTCCGGGGGACAGTTGGCAACCCTACCAGCAACCCGAATAAGGTGAATGAAATTAATAGCATCCCAAATTATTACGCCTGGAGAAGGACTAGTGCGGCGGTCTACAATGCAACCTTCAAAATGCAATACCTCACTGTCAGACTCTCGTCTTCCATTCCTAAGTGGAATTGCTGAACGTGAGTAATAGCGTCTTCAATGAGCCCAAAGGAAACGCAAACAGGTGTCGAACGATATACACCTTTGGAGAAGTGCGACAATAGTTGAAAAGGACGCAAATCATTTAGAATGATTTGTGAAATCCATTAACGGCGCGCTTTTACCTTGGAAAAGTCGGCAGGAAATAAAATTCGTCATGGATGGTTCGAGAAGGCGCTGAGAAAAATGTATAAATACAGATGCCGGTAACGAAGGGAGGAGGATAGACTTGGACTGTTGAAGGGTCGAGACACGTACGGAGAGACAGGGTCTCGGACGGACTTTGAATAATGAGCCCGGCTGTCACGAGTATTTTAACGTTCGTCGGAACGAAACTTTGTAAATGACTTATTTAATCGAGATTTTAATGTGTTAATAAACCAGATGTAAATAAGAGTTGATTCTACAGTTATAATTACTTCTACATGATAATGATTTGTTGGATCACGACATTAAAGGTTAACACTCACTATATCTACAAATAAGGTTTTCGAGATTGGATCTAGACTCGTGAGAAAACGGAACTCTCTTCTATTGAGAAGTCCCAGTGTCCTCCCTGTTGGCCCCATTGGAGAATGACTACTAAAAAAAAGGGTTAACGGATGTCTAAGCAATGGATTCCAAGCAACTAGCCCTCGCTGCAGTTCTCGACGAACGGTGATGTCAAACATCGACTGCTTTGTTTCTATGCTCCATTTTTGTGCTAAAGCTGTGGATGTTGCCTGCCTTCCCTTTCGGACGCAGGCACACGAGACGAGCTCCTAATTGCTCGCGATAATCCGTAAAATATCCTGTGTCTTAAAGTAAGCAAAATTATAATAGTTTTTTGCCCAACGCATGCAGTAATACCAGCAATGCACAAGCCATCTCCTCTCAGTCCAGTAAGTCTTGTTCTCTCAAACTCTATTAAATATTCACAATGCTGTTTCCTTTGAGATTAGACATTTTTACGTACTGTAAGAACCATGCCAATCGAATTTTCCCCTCGCAATGAATATGTTTTTCTTTATAATGCCGTCTTTTTCATCAACCGAGTCATATTTCATCTTTATTACTCGCCCATCATGTGCATACACACATGATATTTTACTCATTTTACTTACTATGGTAATCTACCTGACTGCCAAATTTTATGTCTACCCATCAACATTTTCCTGGTGTTGCTATTTCAATGAAAAGCGGTGTAATAATAAAATTTAAATTTTTGAGAAAAAAAAACGACCAAAAAACTTCGATACCAAAACTAACGTTAGCTTTAACTTACTTGATAGACATACACTGCTGGCCACCCAAATTGCAACACCAAGAAAGACAAGAGATATCACAACAAAATTTATTTTGTAGATAACATGTTGACCAAGTATCAAATGATTAAATTTATAGACTTCAGTGAAGTGTGGTTCCTGCCAAAATCAGTAGCCAGAGTAGCCGCCATTGTTGGAGATCACCGCTGCCACACGCCGCGACATTGATTCAAAGAGACTTTGGATGAGTTCTTGGGGTCCAGCAGACCAAGCAGCTTCCACACGTTGCCAAAGTTGATCTGCCGTGGCAGCTGGGGATGGAATCAGGGTCAATCGTAGAGCAACCATGGACCACATGTTTTCTATCGGCGAAAGATCCGGAGAGCGAGGCGGCCAGGGAAGCAATTCAATCTGGCGATTGACGAAGAACCGTTGGACATAGCGTGCCACGAGTGGTCGCGCATTATCCTGTTGAAATATGGCTGTGGGCAAGCCCTGAAGGTAAGGAAGGACAACTGGCTCCAACACCTCGGAGATGTAGCGCTGGCTGTACCGGCCATTCGTACTAGAGGTGTGCGATAGTGATATCTAATACCGCCCCATACCATAATACCCGGTGCAGGACCAGTGTGGCGGTGCATAATGCAGCTGTGTAGCATCCTCTCTCACGGTGTCTCCAGACTCGAATGCGACCATCGTGGTGTTGCAGACAGAAGCGTGACTCGTCAGTAAAGACAATTTCATTCAATTCTGCCGTCCACATCCTTCTGTCATCGCACCATTGGCGGCGGAGACGTCTGTGGTTCTGCGTCAAGGGTAGACAAAGCAATGGACGTCTTGCGGACAGACCTCTCTGCTGTAAACGGCGTCGAATGGTACGCGCAGACACTGGATGATGCGTTACAGATTGCATGTGTTGTGGTATGGTTCTTGATGTGACTGAGCGATCCGTCACTGCCATGCGCATAATTTGCCTGTCATCACGTGAAGTGGTGCGCTGAGGTGGATGCGATCGAACACGCCGGTCAGTCGTATCCTCCTGCATCCAACGATCACATATCCGCATTACAGTTGTTTGGTTTCGTCCAACACGACTACCGATTTCCCTGAAAGATAATCCACAATCTCGGTAGGCCACTATCCTTCCTCTGTCGAACTCGGATACTTGATCAAAAGATGATCGCTGTTTTCGACGACGCATAATTGATCGTTTTTTTGAAAAAAACCACAAGAAAAACACAATTGCCAAACTTGAAATCGTCGAAATCTCCAAGCCTTAAATAGCGCTTTGAAATGGCGCCACAGGCGCGCGTGATGTGCGTCTGTGCTGAAATTCTAATCATTTGCATATCTCACCTCCGCTAATGCATGTTGTAAATTTCATGTTATTCGCATGTTTCCTTCAGGGTGTTGCATTTAGAGTGGCCAGCAGTGTAGATAGTAATGTGTATTTCACCCTTTCATTATTGTTATTATTATTTTTATTTATGTTGTTATTGTTTTTTGTAATTATTATTATTATTTTTAGTATTCTATATTCTTCCTATATTGTAGAATCATTAATATTTTCACTATTCTTACTGATATCTCAGATAAAGGAATAAACCTACTTACTATATAATATATCCGCTACAATTTTACACTACCGCTATTGCGTTGCTGCAGCTATGCTCTACAACAAATAACTCTTCTTCAAAACACTTTTATAGTCGTCGTCTCGCAAAGACTTCCAGCACCCTTGACAAGTGAAATGGCTTTCTGTAGGGAGCTATTTTATATTATAAAACACCGAACAGGAAACATGAGTTATACAGGAATTTCGAAATATATTTTTTAGGTGACTTTTATTTCAACCGTTATTTTCTTTTTTGTATGAAAAAAAGTTTTAAAAAACTGTAGGAGGAGCCACAACAGTGTTTCTTGTATCTTTGCAGAACAATTATATATCTTGCAATCTTTTATCACGCAATATAAAAGTTAGAAAAATACTTCTATTCAAGGTAATATGCAATTATGATACCAAAGTATTTTCTTTCATTTTATATTTACCCTTATACTTCTTGAGGATAAATTCAAATCAGTTATATATAGCTGTTATGTACTTACTTCCTGTTGGAAAAACCTTACACCAGACTAGGAATCAAGATTAAAAACTGTCGAATGCATTGATAACTCAAGCAATCCAAAACGTTAATTGTACATGACAAATACTATCTCCAGCAGGTTGTTCCAAGTACATGCCTTTAAATTCCGTCAGGAGTTAGAAAGTCGGAAATTGACAGGTAAGAGATACTGCCGACAGAGTTATCGGAAAAGAAAACGAACTAGTTTTATCCTTCATCGTACCTGCATCGGGAAATGTCCCAGACGAGTTATCAACCCATAGCTGCTAAAGGGTTTTAATGTGGTAGCATTTCGTTCTACGGTATTTGGGACTAACGACTCTAGATAACAGCGACATAAGTATATTTGCTTTTTAGTCTTGAATAGATCACAAATATAACAAACAGTTACTTAGGACTACAACGAAAAGACTTCAGATTCGAAATAATAAACACAGGCAAAATAACAGGCCTACAATTCCTACAGAGCAGCCGAGCTCCAACTGAGAAATAAATTAATCAAAAACTAAACTGGAGTCGAGTTTAGCGTGCTTTATATACCTTTGTCGACATTCTTGATTGTTCTAGATGTGAAAAATTCTTGAACTCTATAATACTACAAAGTAGGCGAAAACTAGGTAGTTCTCTAGATACCTAAATGCCAGTAGAGGCCAGATTGGTATCC
>OU015495.1:211540306-211547806 GCA_907164885.2 Dolomedes plantarius
ATGCTGTAATTGTGAGCATTTTGGTGTAAAATTTACATATATTAGTTTATAATGATATTTTATATAACAATGCAAAAAAACATACTTTTTTTACCATGAAAAATTATAGTGTCTTTTCAGGTACATTTTACTAAAAAACTAAATAAGATCTTACCTTCAAAATTTGCATGGACCTTATATATACTGTGTTTAACACTGTGAATACAATATATTTTTCATAAAGGCATACATATATATTTAAAAAAATTATAAAATTTATATAGCAAAAAATGCTTTTTTTTAAATATTTCATTTCATATTAAAAACATTTTATAACTTTTATATAAAAAATTTTCAATTCAGTAGATGTAAAACTACTATTTTAATGATACAGTGAAGTTTCACATGTATAGCTGCAATAGTATTTTCAAAAAGTGTACCAAAAGATGAAAAAATATCATTTTGAGAAAACTTAAAAAAACACTTTACATACCCAATTTTTATAAATTTTAATATTTTTAAAACATTCCAGGCATGTAATCTTGTTGTTTTTGTATTTCTTTATTATCTGCCTGTTTTTTAATAATTTTTTTATGTTTCCTGGCTTCTTTTGTGTGCTTTTGCACTTTGATCTCAGCTTCGCAAATTCTAGTTTTGTCAATTTTGCGAAGTGAAGCTCTCATATTTGAGCCAAGATTAATATTCATTGCTTCAAACACTTTTGTTCGGCTGTACATACCATCATTGAAGCATATTACGGCATCCATAACACCAATTTTTAGTGTATTAATGCCTACAAACTTTGTTTTTGGAACCCTTTCCCAGATACAGCTGTTAAAACTCTCATTTGGGTTCTGTGTACAGCCATGCAAACACTTTTCTAGAAGCTTCTTATCAGCAAGGCTTCTAAAAACTGGCTTTATGGCAGTTAAAACTGCTTCGGGCAATGAGTTTTTATGTACATACTTCTCACCAGTTTCTTTAGCTCGATTGAAGCCACACCAGCTGTCACGTCCTACAGGACACAGGCCATGTTGTGGATTGTCATCTTTTGACAATTTATGAAAATAAATACTCCATATGGATTTAGCCATATCATCAACTGTCTTGTTAGTATTACGTCTTATGGCTAAACCATAATAATTTTGCAATTTATTTATTTCATTGTCAGTCAGTCGTCCACGACCAGAAATAATTTTCCCATCAGCAAGTTTATTATTTTTTAGATTTTTTCGTAAAGACCTAAGTCGACCCCCCATCCTTTTTTGGATGTGGCCAATACATTCCAGCTTTTCGACTTCAATATCATTGCCATACACTTTGGCCTCTGTAACAGATAAAAATCCTTTAGAGTCTCCATCGCCCAGGTATTTCACATAGCGTACATTGCGTGTGACCTCTGAGCGACGGAAAATGCTGAGAACGCCAGCGACTTCCATTCCGCCACTATATCCTTGAAAATTTTTTTCACACTCGTGAGGGATTTCCTTTTTGGATTTACACAAAAAACAATATTTAGTTAGGCACTCTATATCCAAAACTTTTCCATTTTCAAGGGAAGTGGCACACACAACTCCATTCAATGATGTATGCCCCCTTTTCTGCCACGTCCCGTCGAAAGCAGTAACTATGTCTGTATCACCATCCTGTGATTCTACAGTTTCATTTACTGCATTGATCATTGATTTGGAACTAACATTATATAAGGCATTCATCAATTTTTCCTTATACCGTTCAAACTTTGCAGGAGGAGGAGGTAAATTCATCATTCCACAGAATATATCTGCAGCTTTTTTGCCTTTACCAAGGCATCTCATTGAGTACACTAATCGCATATTGATATCATAAACTTTGGAAGCATATGATGTCATAGAGGATGTGGAATGTCTACAGTTTATGCAGAACAACACTAAACTTGTAGCCAGACCTTTGCGACTGCCAACATCTTCATACACATCGAAACTGTTTTCAGAACCACAATTTTACACAGTACAACTGTATTTATTAAAGTTTTTAGAATGTCTATGTTAACAATAATATTAAAGTTTCCTTTAACAGAAGCATTCTCATCGATTTCAGAAACATGTATTTTTTTACCTGACGCACTGTCGTTCATTTGATCGTAATTCGTTTCACTTGTTACAGTTCTTTTACACCTCCATATACTTTCTTTTACCGAATTTTTTTATTCGAGGCATAGCAAAAGGAAGTAAACTTGGATAAATATTAACAAATAAGGTATAAAATAATATAAAAAAATTATAGCAGGAAAATGCGATGAAAGCAGCGAACACGATGAAAGCAAGCGAAGTAAAACGCACAAGGCAAGAGTAAACAACACGATTTGAAGGTCAGAAAAAAACACACAGCTTGGAATACATCTGCGATAAGAAGTGCGCCGTTAATAATCATTGAGTTTGCAGTTAAAATGACGATAGTAATGAAAGTGTTTGAAAGGACAGGGAATCAAAACAAGCAACTGTCCCTTTAAATGGGCGTGGCAATCTTTGTTTACAAGTTTAATTTTAAAATTTTCCCTGTTCTAGAGACGGAAACAGTACAATTATATATTTTTCGAATCAGGGAAATGTCCCCAATTTTTAAGTACCAAACTGAAAATTCGAATTTTTGAAAGATTTTCACGTCCCTGTCCCCTTAATATGGCGTGTAGTCTCCTCGAACAGCTAAGACTGCTGCACACCTGTTTTCCATGGATACGATAATGTTATCGATAAGACTTTGGGGATACTGTTCCACTCCTCAAGAAGTGCAATCTCCAAGTCTCGGAGAGTAAAAGGAGGCCTTGGTCTCCGCAGAATGCGTCGTCCGAGCATGTCCCAACATGCTCGATTGGATTCAGGTCAGGAGAGCACGCTGGCCATTCCATACGCTGTATTGTTCAGCTTCAAGCATGTTCTAAACAAGACGAGCTGTATGCGGTCTGGCATTATCATGCTGGAAAACAAAGGAATCTCCAACGGCTGCAGCGTCAGGTATGACATGAGGTCTCAGTATCTCGTCTGCATACCTTCGGGCCGTCAAAACTCATTCTGAATGATATGCAGTCCGTACGTCCACCTATGCTGATTCCACCCCATACCATAAAACTAACTCGTCTGTATTGTGACCTTTCACGAACGAATGTGGGGTTATTTGAGTGTCCCTTTCCCTCCATACCAAAACACGTTGGTGTCACACTCCAGACTGAATCGGGACTCGTCTGTAAAAGCACTTGGACCCAATCATGTTGCTCCCAATCTCGATGTTCAGCAGCTCATCTTCTTCGGGCCGAAGTGGCGTGAGGTCAACGGAATGCAGACCATTTCCCTACGTGCATAGAGACCTCCCTGATGAAGCCTATTACGTACTGCTTGGCTGGACACCCTTCGTCCTGTTGCCAAGAGCAGCAGGTGAGTAGCATTGTCTTTCTGTTTCGACGAGCTGTTAACAGTATATACCGGTCACCAGTTGCTGTAGTGGCGCTTGACCGACCTTGCCCTGGTCGACGTCTAGCATTCCCTGTTTCTTGGAATCGATTCCACAGCCTTGTAACAACACTTCTGCCGACTCCAACAGCGTCCGCGATACTACGTTGTGTTTGCTCGGATTCAAGTCTGCCTATAATACGCCATGCCATGGATTCCGGTAAATCACGTTGTTGAGACATTTTCAAGTCACCTTTTCTCAATAAGAATAACTGAGCAATTGAATTTCACAGTTAAGGCAGTGAACAGACGTTTCTGCAACATCTCGATTCCGTCCTTATGTTCTTTTTCTGGATTTGACGCCATGAACTTTGATTTGCATATGAAGTTTTCTTCTTCTGTTTCCTGCTAGGCTTTAAATTATGGATGATTATTTTTATGTTACTTATTGGTATGTATTTACGTAATTTCGTTAAAACCATGTGCTCCCCTAAATGTTTTGAGCAGTGTATATAATATATATACAGGTATAGGGCAAAATAATAGGAACACCCATTTTGAAATGTGTTTATCTTCGATCGTCCAATACATCCCGGCCACGTGTCGCAACATACTGCCATCTGGTGGCGGTAAAAGGAAGGTATCAGTCGAGCATTTGAAGGTATGACAGTTGAATATAAAATTCTGTTCCCAGCAAGTGCCATTATGTCCGACCTGTAACGTGCGAAGAGCATGATCTTTGAGTTCTCCTGGAGCATCCGTGTCGAGAACAGCCAACTTTGTGGCTGTTTCAAAGACCATTGTGTCAAGGATTATGGTAGCCTACATAAACATGGGAAAGGTGTCCTCTGCGAAGTAAACATTGAGCGAAAGTTTACCGACCGGAATAGATGAGTGTTGAGAGGATAGTCATCCTAAACGAAGACTACCCTGCGCAGATGACCTTCGCATGATCACCCACATCCAGAACCCGGAATCTACCAAAAACACTCAACGGGTGCTTCAGGCTGAGGCCATTCATGGCAGATGGTTATTCCAAGACTTTAGCATCGCCACGGAATGCTATGAAGTGACGACAGTGGTGCCAAGACAACAGAAACTGGACGTAAGAGTAATGGGAACAGGTCATCTGATCTGACAATCATCATTTACATTTTTTACCCACCGGACGTGTGTTCGTCTAGAGAAGACCGGCAAAGCATTTCGTGTTGACTGTCTGGTTCCTACCGCGAAGCATGGAAATGGATCTGCTATGGTATGGAGCTCGATAATGTGGAGTGGCTTGGGGCCATCATTAGTCCTGAGGGGGATGATCGCAAGTAGTCATTATCGCAGTATTCTCGCAGATCATTTCCATCCTATTCTTCAGATTCTGTTTCCTGGAGAACGTCTTGTGCTCCAAGATGACAATGCTTCTATTCACTCGGCTCGCTGTATTCAAACAGGGTAAGATGAGCATAATGATGAAGTGGAACATTTAATGTCGTGTCCTCATTCCTGTGATCTCAACATCTTTGAGTATTTGGGTGGTTTTTTTAGAGAACAAGTCCGTACTCGGTTTTCACTTCTACAATCACTACGTGGCTCGAGACGCTCTGCACGGGGAATGGGTGCGAATTCCCTTGAATTTTGTGCAAAACCTTTATTTGTAAATCCCAAGCCGAATGCATGCTGTAACTAAAGCCAAGGGAGCAGCACACCCTACTAATAAAAAAATTGCATTCTTTCCCAGGTGTTCCTATTATTTGTCCTATATCTGTATATATATATATATATATATATATATATATATATATATATATATATCTAGATATATATATATATATCTATATTATATATATATATATATTATATTATATATATATATATATATACACTAGTTACAAAAATTAAGGAAAAGTCACAAAAATAGTGATTACTCAAAAAGTTACGCGTAGAATTAAATGAAACTTATACAATTATACAACACATAGGTAGGTATAAAACATCATAAAAGAAATCGCGAGACATTTATGGTGTTATAGAAACTAGCATATGTGTATAATGAAGAATCGGATGTGTCATTATGGTATAGGAAAAGTACTTTTAATATGGCGTATGATCCCCCCGAGAAGCAATACAGCACATACAGCGATGTGTGATGCTGTAAATTATGCGGTCTTAGAGTTCGGTAGGAAGTGAGAGCCATTGCCTTACAAAGCAGATGAAAAGCATGGCTAGGGTTCTAGGAGGTGGATTAAGAGCAGCTATACGTCGTCCTAAAGCGTCCCAAACTGCTCCATACGATTCAGGTCCGGTGATTGAGCTGGCCACTCTCTGCGCTGAATTGTTTGTTGCTCAATATAAGCATCCACGATGCACGAGCCCTATGCGGTCTCGCGTTATCGTCCTGTAGCACAAAAGCATCACCTATTGCCCGCACATCAAGGAGTAATATCTATAGTGTGAGCTTTCACATTTCCATGGGGAGAGACATGGAGGTTTGTGCGGGCATCCAAAGAGATACCACCCCAACACCGACACTGCCTGATCCGTATGCATCTCTTTCACGGATATGTGATTCAAAATACCCTACTATCGCTTTGGAGGCTAAACCTGGACTCATCCTTAAAGAGAACAGCCCACCATTGGATCGCGTCCTGTGGACATGTTGACGTGCACACTGCAAACGTTCCCGCCTATCGAGTGACGTGATGTAAACGGTGGTCTCCGCACAAAATATCACCTTTATGAAGTCTTCTATACACGGTCGACGTTGATACCAACCTTCCGGAGCTTGCAGCGAGGGGGATCTGAGTTCAGCCGTAGTTGCCTTGGTGCGCATAATGACCATTATCGATCAGTGACACTCGTCGTAGCGTATGGTCGTCTTTGGCTGAACCTCCTGGATGCCGAATCCATGGTTATAAATGGTTGCCAAAGTCTATGACCGCAGACGGACTCACATTTAGAAATCTGGCTACTTCGTCTGACTTTGTCCTGCCTCTAGTCTTCCAAAATCTCGCCATCGCAGTTCTTGGTCAAATGATGCCTGAGGTCATTTTACAATTTAGCTATGCCAGATGTCTAATCTCAGCCTCGCTGCGACAATTGCTGTGAGACATGCACTTTTATGCTCCTTGCAAAGACGTATTCGGACTACAGCACCTATTTTGCATAAAATGTAGTATTGTTCAACACCTTTTACATAACAACATATTCTAATTTTAAACAGATTGGCGTATTTTTGAACGTATTATCCCTCTTTTTGTGATTTTTCCTTAATTTTTTGATAACTAGTGGATATATGTATATATATATATATATACACTGCTGGCCACCCAAATTGCAACACCAAGAAAGACAAGAGATATCTCAACAAAATTTATTTTGTAGATAACATGTTGACCAAGTATCAAATGATTAAATTTATAGACTTCTGTGAAGTGTGGTTCCTGCCAAATCAGTAGCCAGAGTAGCCACCATTGTTGGAGATCACCGCTGCCACACGCCTCGGCATTGATTCAAAGACTTTGGATGAGTTCTTGGGGTACAGCAGACCAAGCAGCTTCCACACGTTGCCAAAGTTGATCTGCTGTGGCAGCTGGGGATGGAATCTGAGTCAATCGTAGCAACCATGGACCACATGTTTTCTATCGGCGAAAGATCTGGAGAGCGAGCTGCCAGAGAAGCAATTCAATCTGGCGATTGACGAAGAACCGTTGGACAATGCGTGCCACGTGGTCGCGCATTATCGTGTTGAAATATGGCTGTGGGCAAGCCCTGAAGGTAAGGAAGGACAACTGGCTCCAACAACTCGGATATGTAGCGCTGGCTGTTTAAAGTACCGGCAATGCGTACTAGAGTGTGCGAGAGTGATATCCAATACCGCCCCATACCATAATACCCGGTGCAGGACCAGTGTGGCGGTGCATAACGCAGCTGTTCAGCATCCTCTCTTCACGGTGTCTCCAGACTCGAATGCGACCATCGTGGTGTTGCAGACAGAAGCGTGACTCGTCAGGAAAGACAATTTCATTCCATTCTGCCGTGCACATCCTTCTGTCATCGCACCATTGGCGGTGGAGACGTCTGTGGTTCTGCGTCAAGGGTAGAC
>OU015495.1:211552806-211566685 GCA_907164885.2 Dolomedes plantarius
CTGATAAAGTCTGTTAATTTTGAGTTTTTTTGTTTGAAAAAGTGTTTTCTCTCATTACACGTCACGTATCCTTGCGATGCACCAAAACCCCTTCAGGCGTATTTTCTCCAAACTGTAATCCGCGTAGGATTGTTTCAAATGATTTTAGCATTTCATCATAGGAAGGTTTGTTGATTTCTGCATCATGATCATTACCATCTTCATCACCTTCGTCTACATCACAATTCATTGCTGTATTGTTTTTATTTTTCCCACTGTTCAAAATATCCAATTCAGTTTGTGTTTCCGAGGTTTCAGCTTCAGAATCAAGTGAAAGAAAATCATCAATCATGTCCGTCGTTAATTTTTGTTCTTTTTCCCTTAGCTGTATCAAAATTTTTTAAAGATATTTTCAACATTTTCGAAGAGATTATCGTCTTCCATACTTGCCGAATTTTCATTGCTGACAAGGAATCCAGCTTTGGCAGAACTATTGCGAATAGTACGATCTGTGACATGATATTTCCATGCTTTTGGAATTTCTGATTTGCTTTTCCGTAAGTTGATCTTTGGCATGGATTGATTGTTCTCAAGCGCAGTGATAACTTTTCGCCCAATTCACTTGCGATAGTGTATTTTGATATTTTGTATCAGCCCTTGATCCATTAGCTTCAGTTTTGATGTAGCTGTATCTATTTTTTTGTGGCAAGTAAAAAACTTTAACATTTTTCAGTTTTTGGTTGATTTCTTTCGAATGGGCAGACAATTGTCAAAACGAGAGCAATTTTGTGACACTCTGCGATCATACGTTCAACTTTTGAACCCATTTTTCACAAATTTCTGACGTCATCCAAATTTTTTGTTAAAGTCATAATCAACCACCAAAGATATCGCGCCTTTTAGACATCTTGGATTTTTGATTCTTCCGATAACTAATGATTTCAATTTCTGATGTCCAGTGATATTTGCACCTAGCATTACAATTAACCTTGCTTTGCTTTGTTTTCCTCGGACGCATTTTTACCACTTTTTATTTACTCGCTTTCTTGTTTGTGTGTTTGTCCAGTACAAATCTTGCTGTCTATTTTTCACTAACTTCCCGACTAGCTAGACATTTGAAACTTTTAGAATAGCTCAGAACACGATGACAAATCATTCTTTTAATACTTTTAGCCATCTTTAAGCAGAGTTGAATCCATTTTCAGTTAATTTTGGTTTCAAAATTTCTTATTATTGCTCTCTTATTACGCATTTGGTCATTTTCTTTCAAGTTGATGGGATAATTCATCAAAATTTTTTTTAATGTATTTATTAATACATAGAATTGTCAAGTTTATATGATTCAACAGAAAATTTTAAAACGAGGTATATAAAAAGTTCTTTTTATCTTGCAAGTACTCCTTTTTATATTCATGTCTTTGAGGCAAAATTGAAAAAATAAAGCAGTCTCATCCGCATTAAAGATGTTTTCTGGCTTATATTTTTTTAAAATTTACTGAGTGGCTCCATTACCAATTTTCACTATCATTAACATGAACGTCTTTACTTTCACCAGATATACGAGTACTTTTGTTATAATTCCGTGTCTTCTCTTGAATTTTTCAAGCCATCCATTGCTTCCTTGAAATTCGTCGTATCCTAATGCCTTCGGAAATTGAAGAGCTTTCTCAATATGAAGGGCCCATCAGGACATTTTTATCTCACATTGTGTGAATCCTTTTCAAAATTGCGTCATCCACATCTTCATAGACACATGAATTTAAGCATTTTGAACAAGAATTCGATGAATCATAATTTTGTATATTATCATGATTTTTTTATGGTTGATAAGCTGTTTGGAAGAATACCAAATTTTAAAGCAATATCCTTTTTCTTCACACCTTTATCTACCTCATGAAGAATTAAATTTTTTCTTTCATGCTCAAACACTTTCGCTTTGACATTTTCCAGCTACAAGAACGGAAATTACCAGCACGACTCTGATAAAGAATCTAGAAAACGGGATACTAGTTCAAGGTCACGGGACAGCTTCATTGAGGGTGAAAGGGGGTATTGAAGTTTTTATAGTGATGTGGACAGTGGGGGTGAGGATGGATAAAGGTTACACTTCTTGGATGAAATGCAAAGAAAGACAGCGATTTTCCTTCTCTCGGTGAAATAGGCGATTGGTAAAACAAGTTCAAGGTCATTGATCACCAAAAAATGAGTTAAAAGAAAGAATAAGTGTGAAATGCCAGAAATATTTTGAGAAAAATGATATTGGATCACATGAAAAAGTCGTTAAATAGAGGTCCGTCTGTATATATATATTATATATATATATATACATCATAGCGTAGTGCGCATGGAAAAGCGGACAAATACAAAGTTCATCGTGCAATAACTTGTCGATTTCAAGGGTCAGGCACCTTTTAAAAGCTAAGAGACTCGACAAACATGTCTCCATTTTCAATCATCAGTAGTTATGAAAATTTTTATAGGAATATGAAAATTTCACTGTGAGTTAGACAGCCTTTTTATAAATATGGCTCTAAATTATTTCTAGCTTGGAAGTATTTTAAATTTTTTAAAATTTAAGCCATTGCCTTTTCAATGTTAGGCCATTGCGTGCAGACTTGCATTTAAATATTAAGGAATACACATTTTTTTAAACTTTAAAATTAAGTATATAATACAGTCGAACCCCGTTATAACGAACTTCAAGGGACAAAGGCTTTGTTCTCTGTATCCAGTGGTTTGCTACATCCGAACCGTTAAGAAAAATGTTAGAGTTCACAGTTAAGAAAAATGTTAACTCACAAAATGTACAAATCATTATTGCAATATGTATTCAATAATAGTATTAAAAAAGATAAAATCTATTAAAAATGATCATTAATGAATTAAATTGACTAAAATCGATTACATTAAACTGACACAATACTGATTAAATTGATTAAAATGAAGACAAATGGAAATAATTTTTTTTACTTTCAATTGTTGCTCATTGTTTTGATACAGAAGTAATCAATAATCTTCTACTGACGTTGCCGATTTCAAAATATTTTATGAATTTCTCTTTCCAATACATCAATTGATTCCAACACTCTTTCTTCCACTGTTTGTGTAGCCAAAAAAATTTTTTACTTACATGCATCTTTGCTGTAGCATCTAAGGTGGTAGAGGTTTCGTCTTTTATGTGCTCCTCTTCATCAGCATCATAATCTCGATTTCAGAATGATTCATTGTAATTTCTTCCAAAATATCTTCATCAGTTGGATTTTCACATGTAATGACCTCATCATCACCTGTTTTGAACAATTGCATGTCACAACTTAGAATGATGAAATTTTGTGCTTCTCTATTCACATTACGATTCGTAAATCTTCATCATCTTCTTTTTCAACATTCGTTGCATCTTCATCATTCTTAAAAAGTAAAAAAAAAAATCAGAAGTATACTGAAAAAATGGTTCGTCGTAGCCGATTCTTAAGGTTTCGGAGGTTCTTTATAAAAGGATAAATAAGCATTAAAACAAGAGGAAAAAGTCGGGACCAAAATTTTCGTTCGTTTACATCCGTGAGTTCGTTATATACCATTCGCTATAACGGGGTTCGATTGTATATCTTTAAAATGACCAACTTTGAAATTAAAATTTTAGTTATCATAGAAAAAATATTATTAAAAAAATTCAATTTGTTTGCCAGATTTAACTGTAATGAAGTTTTTTATAATAGGAATGACATAATCTTACTTATACTCATTTATATTGCACGTGTACAAAATTTCTGATATTCTAGTTAACTGTCCTGGTGATATTGTATGCGCAATGACATAAAGATAAAAAAAATTGTTGAAATTTTAAACAATTAAAAAATTTCTCTTCAATCTAGAAAAAAAATAGAGCTTAATTATAAAGAAGAAAATATTTAACTCACAGTAAAATTTTCATATTTCTGAATAAATGATTTTAATAACTACTGATGATTGAAAATATGGTTATGTTAGTCGATTCTATATGCTTTTCAAAGGTACCTGGCCCCATATAGATTCACTATGCCTTCGGAGAACAATTTTAAGAGTTGTGTCATGCAAAAGTGATGAACGATAGTGCAAAGTAAACGATTAAAATTATAATCCACTAAACAACACACAATATAACATCATAAATGGACCAGAGAAGGGCAGACAAAGGCAGCTTAGTGATTCAGCACTTAGGTAACACACGTTTTTCGACCAAAGGCATATTTTCGTTACATGGTTAGGGAATGGCAAATTTAGCGTTGGCAAAAATTCTAGAAAGAAATAGGGGCCAACAGCAAAATGTTATGCTGGGTCAACAATTGAAAATTGTCGTTGTCCCAACTGCAAAGGAAGGGGCTCTAGCAATGATTAAGCCAACTAACATCCAATAGTTTGTGAGCTGCGATGTCAACCTTTGTTTCAACAACACCCAACGGCCCAATCCAACTGTTAGACAACTATACTAATTACGGTTGCCCAACAATTTCCCAGCGTGTTACTTGGTCCCCTGTGTTACTTGGGCAGCAATATCCCCAGAGAAGGAAAAATTCAGATCAGATAGTTTAAGGTCCCAATTAATGCATTGAATGAAAAGCCTAAAAATTATAAACTTTTCCTATTGTACTTCCCTGCTTCACTTAATAAATCCTTTACTGTATTTTCTCTTTCTTTCGTGAGCTCCTTGCAGGGCTGAACGGGTTTGAGCGCGTCTATTGGTCACAAGGGTCGGAGTTCGACATCTGCTGTGGTACCACCCCAATTTTGACCGAGTACCTCCAGGGGTGACATCTGAGATGCTCGTACCCTCTTCCCATCCTTACAAACTGCCCAGAAGGATTTTCCAGCCAACTGATTTAAAGTTCCCATAACCGGCGGAGACACGAGTGCATTCAGGGGCGCTTGTCGTTACTCGATCGTAGTATTCTCAGTAATAAACCACTAGGAATACCAGGCCTCCTTTATTGTAGTGTCTGTTATAAAATTGATTTCCTCCTTCTGTTATGTTTGCTTTTGCATTCATTGAAGGATATTTAATTTTACCCTAGACAAAATTTTTGTTCATGAAACAGTCTAGAGTAATTTATTTTTCTTACGTAAAAATGCCTTTTGTAGTTGTTTCCTTTTAGTGAAAATTATGTTCACCCAATTTATGTTTGATTCTTTCTCAATTTAAAAATATCCGAAACATTGTTTTGTTTCTTTCTCTGATAATATTTATAATCTCTCAACACATTCTGTAGCAAAACGGAACAAAAATTCAAATTTTTGCGCTTTATTGATTCATTTATTTAATATTTAATTTTAGTGTTGGATTCTTTTTCATAAAATCAGTATCCTTATCTATAATACTTGTTTTTTCATTCTTAAGGTATAATCTCCCAGACAAAATTCCCAATTTTTGGGAATATTTTAGATCAAAGTGTATTAAATAATACAAATTTTTCCGGTTTTATTTAGAGTAAAGAAATTTTAAAGATTTTTAATAAATTTACGAGATTCTTTGTGAACTCTTTGAAATACCTTAATCTTTTAAGAAACATCATATTCCTTAAAAAATCAGTTACTTAGAAAATAAATTCCAATAGAACATGATTGCTTTGAAATATAAATTCCTTTATTATTTATTAATAAAGAAAGATATTAAATTTATAATCTTTTATTTTTTGTTTCCCTATTTAAGCCTTATTACAGACTTATTTTGTATGAATATACATGATATAAAGTTTTCCATAGCTATAAAGCAATCTTCTTTCTACATAATCCCGTAAAGTGGTTAATTTAGTATTAGCAAAATATTTACGGTTTTGAAGATATATTTAAATAGAAAAATTTTTAGTTCATAGAAAGCTTTTGAAAATATCAAACAACACAAAATTTTTGAACCTCCGCTTTCATCTAAAATTTCTTTGAAATTATTAATTAAATATTTGCGCATCATTTGTGGTTCTAAACTTTTGAAGTTCGAAAAAATAACACTATTGTTTTCAACTAATATACTTATTCAAAAATATGGCTAGTTTTTTCAGTGTTTTTCTTTTTTATCATTTTTATAGCTTCTGACTGAAAAATGTGAAATTAAATATTATATTTATTAAATAGTGTTTCAAATTACAATTTACAAGTAGCAAATAAATATCGAAAAGAAATTGTTATATCTGTTTACCACTCGACCATTATTTAAATACTTATTCTAGCGATCAGAATTCCACTTTAAAATTTTTTAATCATAAAGTAAATCTACCTGAATATATAAAAAATATACCTGAAAATCATATACCTGAATACCATATATAGAATTGCCGTGCATAGGTCACGTGAATTGTAGGTGTCACACTGATTTCCAGGAATTTCTTCGAATATTCAAATGCTTTGGGTATATAGATTAGCAAATGAGTCCGAGAAAACGTCTGATACATCTTATATTCCCATTCGATGAAACGCTAAATGTAAGGAATAATGTCATCTTTCCAATGATGTCCTTTCGACCGCGCACATATCACTACATTCATTGCTAATATCAATTTTTTTTCCTTACTTTTAAAAAAAGTATGTTTTCGCCAAATTTCACGAGGATGTGAAAACATATTCCCATTCGATGAAACGTAAACTGTAAGGAATAATGTCCTCTTTCCACTGATGTACTTTCGACCGCACAAATGTCACTACATTCATCGCTAATATATATACTTTTATCGTACTCTCAATAAATACTGTTTTTACCAAATTTCATGAGGATGTGAAGAATAGAAAACACATTCCCATTCGATGAAACGCAAACTGTAAGGAATAATGACCTACTTCCGCTGATGTACTTTCGACCGCACAAACGTCAATACATTCATCGCAAATATCGATACTTTTATCGTACTATTAATAATAATGTTTTTACCAAATTTCATGAGGTGTGAAGAATAGAAAACATATTCTCATTCGATGAAACGTAAACTGCAAGGAATAATGTCCTCTTTCCTGATGTACTTTCGACCGCACAAATGTCACTACATTCATCGCTAATATCGATGCTTTTATCGTACTTTTAATAAAGTATGTTTTTACCACATTTCGAGAGGATGTGAAGAATAAAAACTGCAAATAATTCTTAAAAACAATCCTAAAAATATTCGGTGTCCAGCGTGTATTTAAGTTCCTTACATGAAGATATCCTATTTAGGATCGTTGAATGGGAAAAAACATTTTGCAACTTGGTCGCTTACATCTACCGTCTAGGAAATTGAAAAAAAAATCAGGCTACCTCATTGTCTTGGTGGACATAAGCATAGTCCCATCTCTTTTGGTGGAATATGTTGATGGCTACAAGTTTACTATATTCCTGGGTGGGGTATTGTTTGATATTCACTCTTCCAAAAAATCTTCCTATGTATGGTTCCTATTCAATACTCAAAAATATCGACTAAGTTGTTTAAAAGTTTCCAGGTTACTGTCTACAATACTGAGAAACATATAGATTACTTTATGGTTCAATGACTTATTCCCTATCCGTCCTATTTTCGTACCTGTGATATTGTGCGATAATTGCTTCTTTTTTATTACATTGTAAGCCCAACATTACTTTTTCTTCTCCACCAGATAGCTTAATTATGATGGTGCTGTATGGTTAGATTTTTTTCTAAATGCTACCCTTATTACTTGCCCTTGAAACTATTTCATTATCCCACTTCTCATAAATATCTGTATGTATGGTCTCTTATTAGTCTTTTGGATCAGTCTATAAAAAAAACATTCTTTTTCAGGTTACTTCTAAGATGCTGAAGAAAATATAGGCAACTTCACAATGCGCCAATGCACATAGACTCCTGATTTAACACCTTTAAAGTTCTCTCACCATTGCTGACAAATTCTTCTTGTTCTGACTTTGCAACTTTGTTTTCAGTCTCACTTTCTAATCTCCAACAAGCGGCCTCTTCTTGAAGATTGCGCGATGTCAGTGCGTGAACATGGTACAAGACTTGTGCAAAACTTTTAAAGCTAATCGATTAATACACAAGTGGACTATGCTGGGCCAACAATGAAAAATTGTCCTTGTCCCAACTGCAAAAGAGAGTTGAACGGCTCTAGCAATGGTTAGGCTAATTAAGATCCAATAGTTGGGTGAGCTGCGAAGTCAACCTTTGTTTCAACAACACCCGAACGGCCCAATCCTACCTTTTGACAACATATGAGTGTCCCAATTATCGCCCCCTGTGCTTAATATCGCCTACCGTGTTTCCAAAGTACGATTTGCGCTATGTATGAGAAAATGCAGTAACTTCTTAGCTCTGGGTTTGTACTAACAACGGCAGTAGCGACAACGCTCTTATCACTGACAACAGAAATTATATGGCGCCTGAAGTTGTTTTGGCTGTTGTCTTCGTAAATTTTGGCTCAAAAGAATCCCATGAATGACCAGATAGGTGCATCCAAATTCTAATTTTGCTTATACCATTTGAAAGTGCATTAAACAGAGAATCCAGAGGTGCTATTATTTTTGAAAAAAAAACTGCGTTTTAAACTTCGTTCTTAGCATGTTTGTGTTGACTGTGTTGTGTTCCTAATATTGCCTACCAAGTTGATCCTAATATCTCCTACCAGGCGATATTTGGAACAGCTACTTTAATTAAAAACTAAGTATTGCATTCTTGTTTCCTTTTTAATTCTAGTTATTTTATTACACTTTCCGTTCTTTTTTGTTGGAGGCCTCTTGTCTAAGATGCCAACGGAAATTAAAAATAGATAGACATGGAGTACGTCTTGTCTGCAGGTCGCATGTAGGCACATCTGAAAAAAGAAATGGGAACATTAAGGCTTATAAACAGTATGGCATTCCAAGATCTACGATTCGTGAGTACATTAAAAGAGATGTGAATGAGAAAAACGATGGAACTGCGGAGGTTAGAATAGTGGTGAGAAAGAAATTTGGGAGAAAAACTTTACTGACGGATGATTTAGAAAAGGAAAAATTTAACTACTGCAAGGAAGTGGAATCCAATTGAGAAAATTAAGTTCCACCCTACCAGAACTTTTATTGTTGACGAAACGGCATTACAATTGTCCAAAGTAAAAATGTACGGGTGATTTTCTCGAAAGGGAAATCAGCTGTATACAAAATGTTATCGGCAGAGGGGGAAGCTGTGGTCAGGAGTGGCTCATGACTACCACCTGCTTTGAATGGAACCACACATATTGATGCAGCGAGTGGAGAGCGCAGGAAATATATATGTTCCTTCTGTTTGAATTATTAAGTGGCCAAAATATGTTTAAATTATTGGTATTACTCCTGTTTAACTTTTTCCACAATAGATTTCTGTTCTTTGTTCTGTTTTTTATTTGAGTTTTTCTACTTCTCTTTTTTCTATCCCCCCCCCTCACACAACCCCAACATTCAATCTTGGTCGGAAGGACTTTGCTAGCAACGCCTTTTAATAGGTGCTCCAAATTTTACCTGATAGGCGGTAAGAGGAACAGGGGAAGGTGATATTAGGAACCGATCTTGAGTTCACTGGAAATTTATGTTTTCCAATTTAGCTACATAACTTAAACTGGCACTGGTTTTTGAGCTGGTTGATCTCAGGATACCAAAGAAAATAGTTCTTATGGATGTTCTTTGAGTTTCCAGCCTAATCGGAAACTAAAAAGTGGATGAAACGTCGAAAAAAAGTTAGGGTAGGCGATATTTGGGACACCTACCTTACTAATTACGGTTGTCCAATAATACGGAGGCCCAATACTACGAGTCTGTTCCCATAGAATCCGTCTGGTTCAGCGTTACTCGTAATGGTATATTTTACACCAGTCTCAGGCCTTAACAATTTTGCTGCTAATCTATTGGAGGTTTGTAATTGGTTAAATATATTTCAATACCAATAACACTGACGGATCTATGTAAACAGGACCCACAGATGACTTATAATGCGGCATGTACAGTACATTCTGGCAGTCCAGAGACAAAATCAAAAGGTTAGTACTCCTTATAAGAAGGTGGATTGTGATACTTCGTCCATAATTGACGATCTGGTTCGTCTGGCGGTCTCGGAGGAATGAGGCAGAAGCTATAATGGCAAAAGGTATAGAGAAGATATATAGGTTGTGAGCATCAGAAAATGCATCGCTCTGCTTTGGGTACTTTTTCATTTCAGAATATATGGGTACGATCAGGCAGTTAAATTGGCCAAGAGCGGAATATAGAAGACACAATCAGATCCTCCTTTGCCTTTACGCCATATAAAACAATATGTATTTTCTTCTATTAAATTTAATAGGTTCAGGTTGCACAAAGAGGAAGCCTCCGAAAAAGTATGAGTGCACGTCATGATTTTTGTGTATTAACACGTATGAAACACGTATAAAACACAAGTTTTCAGATCTGAACTTATTGCCATTGGATAGGGATTGAAAACTATTGAAAATGAAACCTCTCACCGTGATATTTGGATCACCGTGAGAGGTTTCATTCTTGAAAACCATCATCAACCATCGCCATTTTTCATCTGCGGTGGTCAGATCACCGTGATAACTGACCACCTCAGTGCCATTCAGCACTTGAGCAGCTGTACAAGAGTCGGAGATAAAGCTTCACTTTCGATACTGGAGATCCCCAGAGACCTTTCTAAACAACAAGAGGTATATTTAAAATGGGTGCCGTCTCATATAGGACTTTTTGGAAACGAGACTGCTGATGTTCTTGCTAAGGATGGAGCCTCACTTCCTATTTCGTCACGAGATACTTTGACTTATCTTGAAATTTACTCAAGAAGAAAACTTATAGACCAGCATTCTTGGAAGACCCCTCCGACACACCACTGGTACGACCGAAAATCTCCTGGTGGTGCCCTTACTGTCAAGGGCGACAGAAGGATGCAGACCACCATTAGCAGATTTGCTAGAGGACATCTAAAGTGTCTTGTTTACAATCAGGGGCAAAAATCTTACACTTTTTGCTCCGAATGCAATACTGAAGCCTCTCCTGACCATATTCTAAACTGCCTGGGGCTTGCCAGGAGGATATTTATGGAGAATCCTTTGCTTGTTAACGATTTCATATTAACTTTTGGCCTCTTAAACTTGGTCTAGCCTAAGGCTAGAACGGGTGGAATTAGTCACACACACACAAACAAAATATTCAAGTTTAAGCATTGACTTGAGTTTGAATTCTGGGGAAATTATGAGTACCTTAAATCACGTTTAATTGAGTACTTTATCTCAGGTTCTCACGTTCGAGTATTAACTCACGTTTGAAGTATGAGGAAATATCGAGTACGTTAACTGAAGTTTGAGTTAATTGAACCACTTTACCTAGGCTATCAAGCTTGAGATTTAACCAAAGTTTGAATTATGCAAATACTGATAACTCAAGCTATCAAGTTTGGGTATTATTTCAAGTTAGAGTTATGAGCAAATACCGAGAACCCAAACTTACGTTTAATTGATTACCTTAACTAAGACTATCAACTTTTAGTATCAACTCAAGTTTCGGTTATGAACAAATATCTAGTGCCTTAATATTATATAGCTTGAACCTAATTAATAGCTTTAAAATTTTCCAAAAATACTGTTCACTATAAATCCTATTTAATTTATTCCACTTGATACAGTCATTGGAAAAGTGAAATACTTCTCCGCTCACGAGTTTTAAGCTAACAACACAAGTAAAATAGAATTAAAATGTCATTCTATAACCTCAGAGGATCAGAAAAATAAATCACTCGCCAAAAAAGCACTTTCGCTTTCACGAATAAAAAAAAAGGATTTTAACACATAAGGTCTTATCTCAAGATGAATTCCTAGGCGTAATCCTTAGAAAAAGAGAAAGATATATTTAATGCAAGAACTTCAAAATGAAAGTAATCAGGAGAGAGATATAAAGTATTTATTTTTCCACGAAACATTTCGCTGCCATTTTGACAGAGGAGTAAACATTTCACATTTTTTTCTTCTTTTATCTCTCCAATTAAAAAACAAAAACAAAAAAATTCACCCCTACAAACGCACTTGCATATCATTTCAAGACTCCTTTAAATATTAAAATAACCAAATAAAAAAAAGTGGCGTGTGATGTTCGAAAAAAAAGGAAAATGATTCGAAGAAAGTTTAATCTCGTCAGTTTTGGAGTATGTTGTGGAAAGTGGAGGAAGAGGCTATAATATTTAAAATTTAAAACTTATTAGCTGTAAATGAATATCCTAGTTTCTTTTATATATCTTTGTATTTTCACTGGTAGAAATAGTAATGGACTGAAATGAATTGATTAAAATATTTGTTTTATTAACGAAATGATAAGAGCCTCTTTAAATTTTTTTAAAATTCATTTTCGAGTTTAAAATCTCCATTTAAGTAAAGCTCATTAGATTTTTCCCTCAAAGAAAATTTTAATTTGTCTCTTCTTTTCACTGATTATTATTATTACTATGAATTTTTTACGATAAACTAAACTTTAGGCAATTTTAAAACTGTACATTTAAAAATGATGTGTAGTTTTCTTGATTTCTGAATCATTCAAAATATCGTATGTAAAAAAAAATTAGTGGTTCTCAACCTTTTTTAATCTAGATCTTCCTTTGGATGACCTTCAAATCCTACAGCCCCCCCCCAATGTAAAAAATATGTGTTTTAAAAAGGGGATATTATCGGACGATGGTCACCAGTTTGTAGTATGTCGTATTGGGGCAGTTGTTAAAATAAGTAATTGTTTAAAATAAGGCTAGAAATTTGCAATTTAATTTTTCTGGGTTCATACCTTATATTTAGAAGGAAAAAATTTAGTCCTCCCTCAATCTTCAGAGTTTTAATTATTTGAAATTTCCGAGGAAAGTTTTAAAAATTTGATGTAATAGTAAAATTTTTCATTAATTTTTCAGAGAAAATTGGCAACCCCATGGATAAAAGAAGTCAAGAAGCCAATACCTTTAAATAATGGAAAATAAACCGGTGGTTCGCGGACCATACGTGGTCCGGGAAAAATTAAGAAGTGGTCCACAAAGTCAGCAGTGATAAAAAGAGCATGGTTTCACCGTTTCAAACAGAAAGACATTAGTAATTTTATAAAATTGAATTCAACTTTTTCTCGTTCCTGTATTTCTTCCATTTTCTAATGTCTCGAGTACAAGTAAAATCCCCGTTCTTCTTAAAAATCCATAACATGTTTGACAAGTGGTTCATGATCAATAAAAGTTTAGGAACCACCACTTCAAACGACGCATAAATGGGCAGGAATTATGATCACTGAAGATCATGACATGGTTTGTGGTGAAATGGTACGACAGATGTGTCCCCAAAGCGTGAGATCCCGGATCTTATTGATGGAAAATTTCTCGTTCTTGGTCAAGTAAATTGTATTTTAAAAACTGGAAACTGTGAAAACATAAGCGTCCAAAGATCAGAATGAAGTTTTTCCTAACCGTGACTAAATTAACTGAATCATTCCGGATCTTATTGACGGAAAGATTCTCATTCTTGGTCAAGTCAATAGTCCTTTAAACGTTGGAAAAATTTAAATGTAAAAACATAAAAGCTGAAAGATCAGAAAGAGTCCTTTTTAACCGCAATTAAAATCAACTGAATAATTTCAGTAGAAAACATTCACTATTAACTAATTTTCACCAAGTTAATAAGCTTCATAAAATAATCATAATCAAAATCCATTTTCTTAAGGTATATAAATGAATTTAAATATTTATGCTTATATAGGCATCACTGTCTAGTTCAATACAAATGTATACATAGAAAGAAAAATGATGAAAGATAATTGTACACTAAACACTGGGAAAATTTAAATGTGAAAACATGAAAGTTAAAATATCAGAAAATTCATTTCTAACTGTAAGAAAATTAACTGAATCATTTCCGTAGAAAACCTTCAACATTAACAACTCTTCAGTTAGTTAATAATAAGCTCAATAAAAAT
>OU015495.1:211567185-211587185 GCA_907164885.2 Dolomedes plantarius
CTGCAATTTAATTAAATTCGGACGGTAATTTTTTTTGTCAGCCTCACATTCAGGTTTCAGAATGCGTTTGGGAGCGAAATACGCTTATCGGCGTATGTGCGATTTTGACTTACCGCCGTAATTATTGTAATTACCGCACGATCCGAAAGTTTTCGATTGCGTCGGCTTTTGTACCCGCGCACTGAACTATAGCATCCCGTTTCTAAGCTGTGAGTCAAAAATTGAAGGAGTTAGGACCAATTCAATTATCGCACATTTCGGTAACTATGGCGGCTATAGAGCGAAAATCGAAATGTGGTAAAATCTCGAAAAATAATAAAAATAGAAATTAAATTGCACTTCCCCCTTTCTTCTGCTCGGGGGTACGTGCCGTGTCTGCAATTTAATTAAATTCGGACGGTAATTTTTTTTGTCAGCCTCACATTCAGGTTTCAGAATGCGTTTGGGAGCGAAATACGCTTATCGGCGTATGTGCGATTTTGACTTACCGCCGTAATTATTGTAATTACCGCACGATCCGAAAGTTTTCGATTGCGTCGGCTTTTGTACCCGCGCACTGAACTATAGCATCCCGTTTCTAAGCTGTGAGTCAAAAATTGAAGGAGTTAGGACCAATTCAATTATCGCACATTTCGGTAACTATGGCGGCTATAGAGCGAAAATCGAAATGTGGTAAAATCTCGAAAAATAATAAAAATAGAAATTAAATTGCACTTCCCCCTTTCTTCTGCTCGGGGGTACGTGCCGTGTCTGCAATTTAATTAAATTCGGACGGTAATTTTTTTTGTCAGCCTCACATTCAGGTTTCAGAATGCGTTTGGGAGCGAAATACGCTTATCGGCGTATGTGCGATTTTGACTTACCGCCGTAATTATTGTAATTACCGCACGATCCGAAAGTTTTCGATTGCGTCGGCTTTTGTACCCGCGCACTGAACTATAGCATCCCGTTTCTAAGCTGTGAGTCAAAAATTGAAGGAGTTAGGACCAATTCAATTATCGCACATTTCGGTAACTATGGCGGCTATAGAGCGAAAATCGAAATGTGGTAAAATCTCGAAAAATAATAAAAATAGAAATTAAATTGCACTTCCCCCTTTCTTCTGCTCGGGGGTACGTGCCGTGTCTGCAATTTAATTAAATTCGGACGGTAATTTTTTTTGTCAGCCTCACATTCAGGTTTCAGAATGCGTTTGGGAGCGAAATACGCTTATCGGCGTATGTGCGATTTTGACTTACCGCCGTAATTATTGTAATTACCGCACGATCCGAAAGTTTTCGATTGCGTCGGCTTTTGTACCCGCGCACTGAACTATAGCATCCCGTTTCTAAGCTGTGAGTCAAAAATTGAAGGAGTTAGGACCAATTCAATTATCGCACATTTCGGTAACTATGGCGGCTATAGAGCGAAAATCGAAATGTGGTAAAATCTCGAAAAATAATAAAAATAGAAATTAAATTGCACTTCCCCCTTTCTTCTGCTCGGGGGTACGTGCCGTGTCTGCAATTTAATTAAATTCGGACGGTAATTTTTTTTGTCAGCCTCACATTCAGGTTTCAGAATGCGTTTGGGAGCGAAATACGCTTATCGGCGTATGTGCGATTTTGACTTACCGCCGTAATTATTGTAATTACCGCACGATCCGAAAGTTTTCGATTGCGTCGGCTTTTGTACCCGCGCACTGAACTATAGCATCCCGTTTCTAAGCTGTGAGTCAAAAATTGAAGGAGTTAGGACCAATTCAATTATCGCACATTTCGGTAACTATGGCGGCTATAGAGCGAAAATCGAAATGTGGTAAAATCTCGAAAAATAATAAAAATAGAAATTAAATTGCACTTCCCCCTTTCTTCTGCTCGGGGGTACGTGCCGTGTCTGCAATTTAATTAAATTCGGACGGTAATTTTTTTTGTCAGCCTCACATTCAGGTTTCAGAATGCGTTTGGGAGCGAAATACGCTTATCGGCGTATGTGCGATTTTGACTTACCGCCGTAATTATTGTAATTACCGCACGATCCGAAAGTTTTCGATTGCGTCGGCTTTTGTACCCGCGCACTGAACTATAGCATCCCGTTTCTAAGCTGTGAGTCAAAAATTGAAGGAGTTAGGACCAATTCAATTATCGCACATTTCGGTAACTATGGCGGCTATAGAGCGAAAATCGAAATGTGGTAAAATCTCGAAAAATAATAAAAATAGAAATTAAATTGCACTTCCCCCTTTCTTCTGCTCGGGGGTACGTGCCGTGTCTGCAATTTAATTAAATTCGGACGGTAATTTTTTTTGTCAGCCTCACATTCAGGTTTCAGAATGCGTTTGGGAGCGAAATACGCTTATCGGCGTATGTGCGATTTTGACTTACCGCCGTAATTATTGTAATTACCGCACGATCCGAAAGTTTTCGATTGCGTCGGCTTTTGTACCCGCGCACTGAACTATAGCATCCCGTTTCTAAGCTGTGAGTCAAAAATTGAAGGAGTTAGGACCAATTCAATTATCGCACATTTCGGTAACTATGGCGGCTATAGAGCGAAAATCGAAATGTGGTAAAATCTCGAAAAATAATAAAAATAGAAATTAAATTGCACTTCCCCCTTTCTTCTGCTCGGGGGTACGTGCCGTGTCTGCAATTTAATTAAATTCGGACGGTAATTTTTTTTGTCAGCCTCACATTCAGGTTTCAGAATGCGTTTGGGAGCGAAATACGCTTATCGGCGTATGTGCGATTTTGACTTACCGCCGTAATTATTGTAATTACCGCACGATCCGAAAGTTTTCGATTGCGTCGGCTTTTGTACCCGCGCACTGAACTATAGCATCCCGTTTCTAAGCTGTGAGTCAAAAATTGAAGGAGTTAGGACCAATTCAATTATCGCACATTTCGGTAACTATGGCGGCTATAGAGCGAAAATCGAAATGTGGTAAAATCTCGAAAAATAATAAAAATAGAAATTAAATTGCACTTCCCCCTTTCTTCTGCTCGGGGGTACGTGCCGTGTCTGCAATTTAATTAAATTCGGACGGTAATTTTTTTTGTCAGCCTCACATTCAGGTTTCAGAATGCGTTTGGGAGCGAAATACGCTTATCGGCGTATGTGCGATTTTGACTTACCGCCGTAATTATTGTAATTACCGCACGATCCGAAAGTTTTCGATTGCGTCGGCTTTTGTACCCGCGCACTGAACTATAGCATCCCGTTTCTAAGCTGTGAGTCAAAAATTGAAGGAGTTAGGACCAATTCAATTATCGCACATTTCGGTAACTATGGCGGCTATAGAGCGAAAATCGAAATGTGGTAAAATCTCGAAAAATAATAAAAATAGAAATTAAATTGCACTTCCCCCTTTCTTCTGCTCGGGGGTACGTGCCGTGTCTGCAATTTAATTAAATTCGGACGGTAATTTTTTTTGTCAGCCTCACATTCAGGTTTCAGAATGCGTTTGGGAGCGAAATACGCTTATCGGCGTATGTGCGATTTTGACTTACCGCCGTAATTATTGTAATTACCGCACGATCCGAAAGTTTTCGATTGCGTCGGCTTTTGTACCCGCGCACTGAACTATAGCATCCCGTTTCTAAGCTGTGAGTCAAAAATTGAAGGAGTTAGGACCAATTCAATTATCGCACATTTCGGTAACTATGGCGGCTATAGAGCGAAAATCGAAATGTGGTAAAATCTCGAAAAATAATAAAAATAGAAATTAAATTGCACTTCCCCCTTTCTTCTGCTCGGGGGTACGTGCCGTGTCTGCAATTTAATTAAATTCGGACGGTAATTTTTTTTGTCAGCCTCACATTCAGGTTTCAGAATGCGTTTGGGAGCGAAATACGCTTATCGGCGTATGTGCGATTTTGACTTACCGCCGTAATTATTGTAATTACCGCACGATCCGAAAGTTTTCGATTGCGTCGGCTTTTGTACCCGCGCACTGAACTATAGCATCCCGTTTCTAAGCTGTGAGTCAAAAATTGAAGGAGTTAGGACCAATTCAATTATCGCACATTTCGGTAACTATGGCGGCTATAGAGCGAAAATCGAAATGTGGTAAAATCTCGAAAAATAATAAAAATAGAAATTAAATTGCACTTCCCCCTTTCTTCTGCTCGGGGGTACGTGCCGTGTCTGCAATTTAATTAAATTCGGACGGTAATTTTTTTTGTCAGCCTCACATTCAGGTTTCAGAATGCGTTTGGGAGCGAAATACGCTTATCGGCGTATGTGCGATTTTGACTTACCGCCGTAATTATTGTAATTACCGCACGATCCGAAAGTTTTCGATTGCGTCGGCTTTTGTACCCGCGCACTGAACTATAGCATCCCGTTTCTAAGCTGTGAGTCAAAAATTGAAGGAGTTAGGACCAATTCAATTATCGCACATTTCGGTAACTATGGCGGCTATAGAGCGAAAATCGAAATGTGGTAAAATCTCGAAAAATAATAAAAATAGAAATTAAATTGCACTTCCCCCTTTCTTCTGCTCGGGGGTACGTGCCGTGTCTGCAATTTAATTAAATTCGGACGGTAATTTTTTTTGTCAGCCTCACATTCAGGTTTCAGAATGCGTTTGGGAGCGAAATACGCTTATCGGCGTATGTGCGATTTTGACTTACCGCCGTAATTATTGTAATTACCGCACGATCCGAAAGTTTTCGATTGCGTCGGCTTTTGTACCCGCGCACTGAACTATAGCATCCCGTTTCTAAGCTGTGAGTCAAAAATTGAAGGAGTTAGGACCAATTCAATTATCGCACATTTCGGTAACTATGGCGGCTATAGAGCGAAAATCGAAATGTGGTAAAATCTCGAAAAATAATAAAAATAGAAATTAAATTGCACTTCCCCCTTTCTTCTGCTCGGGGGTACGTGCCGTGTCTGCAATTTAATTAAATTCGGACGGTAATTTTTTTTGTCAGCCTCACATTCAGGTTTCAGAATGCGTTTGGGAGCGAAATACGCTTATCGGCGTATGTGCGATTTTGACTTACCGCCGTAATTATTGTAATTACCGCACGATCCGAAAGTTTTCGATTGCGTCGGCTTTTGTACCCGCGCACTGAACTATAGCATCCCGTTTCTAAGCTGTGAGTCAAAAATTGAAGGAGTTAGGACCAATTCAATTATCGCACATTTCGGTAACTATGGCGGCTATAGAGCGAAAATCGAAATGTGGTAAAATCTCGAAAAATAATAAAAATAGAAATTAAATTGCACTTCCCCCTTTCTTCTGCTCGGGGGTACGTGCCGTGTCTGCAATTTAATTAAATTCGGACGGTAATTTTTTTTGTCAGCCTCACATTCAGGTTTCAGAATGCGTTTGGGAGCGAAATACGCTTATCGGCGTATGTGCGATTTTGACTTACCGCCGTAATTATTGTAATTACCGCACGATCCGAAAGTTTTCGATTGCGTCGGCTTTTGTACCCGCGCACTGAACTATAGCATCCCGTTTCTAAGCTGTGAGTCAAAAATTGAAGGAGTTAGGACCAATTCAATTATCGCACATTTCGGTAACTATGGCGGCTATAGAGCGAAAATCGAAATGTGGTAAAATCTCGAAAAATAATAAAAATAGAAATTAAATTGCACTTCCCCCTTTCTTCTGCTCGGGGGTACGTGCCGTGTCTGCAATTTAATTAAATTCGGACGGTAATTTTTTTTGTCAGCCTCACATTCAGGTTTCAGAATGCGTTTGGGAGCGAAATACGCTTATCGGCGTATGTGCGATTTTGACTTACCGCCGTAATTATTGTAATTACCGCACGATCCGAAAGTTTTCGATTGCGTCGGCTTTTGTACCCGCGCACTGAACTATAGCATCCCGTTTCTAAGCTGTGAGTCAAAAATTGAAGGAGTTAGGACCAATTCAATTATCGCACATTTCGGTAACTATGGCGGCTATAGAGCGAAAATCGAAATGTGGTAAAATCTCGAAAAATAATAAAAATAGAAATTAAATTGCACTTCCCCCTTTCTTCTGCTCGGGGGTACGTGCCGTGTCTGCAATTTAATTAAATTCGGACGGTAATTTTTTTTGTCAGCCTCACATTCAGGTTTCAGAATGCGTTTGGGAGCGAAATACGCTTATCGGCGTATGTGCGATTTTGACTTACCGCCGTAATTATTGTAATTACCGCACGATCCGAAAGTTTTCGATTGCGTCGGCTTTTGTACCCGCGCACTGAACTATAGCATCCCGTTTCTAAGCTGTGAGTCAAAAATTGAAGGAGTTAGGACCAATTCAATTATCGCACATTTCGGTAACTATGGCGGCTATAGAGCGAAAATCGAAATGTGGTAAAATCTCGAAAAATAATAAAAATAGAAATTAAATTGCACTTCCCCCTTTCTTCTGCTCGGGGGTACGTGCCGTGTCTGCAATTTAATTAAATTCGGACGGTAATTTTTTTTGTCAGCCTCACATTCAGGTTTCAGAATGCGTTTGGGAGCGAAATACGCTTATCGGCGTATGTGCGATTTTGACTTACCGCCGTAATTATTGTAATTACCGCACGATCCGAAAGTTTTCGATTGCGTCGGCTTTTGTACCCGCGCACTGAACTATAGCATCCCGTTTCTAAGCTGTGAGTCAAAAATTGAAGGAGTTAGGACCAATTCAATTATCGCACATTTCGGTAACTATGGCGGCTATAGAGCGAAAATCGAAATGTGGTAAAATCTCGAAAAATAATAAAAATAGAAATTAAATTGCACTTCCCCCTTTCTTCTGCTCGGGGGTACGTGCCGTGTCTGCAATTTAATTAAATTCGGACGGTAATTTTTTTTGTCAGCCTCACATTCAGGTTTCAGAATGCGTTTGGGAGCGAAATACGCTTATCGGCGTATGTGCGATTTTGACTTACCGCCGTAATTATTGTAATTACCGCACGATCCGAAAGTTTTCGATTGCGTCGGCTTTTGTACCCGCGCACTGAACTATAGCATCCCGTTTCTAAGCTGTGAGTCAAAAATTGAAGGAGTTAGGACCAATTCAATTATCGCACATTTCGGTAACTATGGCGGCTATAGAGCGAAAATCGAAATGTGGTAAAATCTCGAAAAATAATAAAAATAGAAATTAAATTGCACTTCCCCCTTTCTTCTGCTCGGGGGTACGTGCCGTGTCTGCAATTTAATTAAATTCGGACGGTAATTTTTTTTGTCAGCCTCACATTCAGGTTTCAGAATGCGTTTGGGAGCGAAATACGCTTATCGGCGTATGTGCGATTTTGACTTACCGCCGTAATTATTGTAATTACCGCACGATCCGAAAGTTTTCGATTGCGTCGGCTTTTGTACCCGCGCACTGAACTATAGCATCCCGTTTCTAAGCTGTGAGTCAAAAATTGAAGGAGTTAGGACCAATTCAATTATCGCACATTTCGGTAACTATGGCGGCTATAGAGCGAAAATCGAAATGTGGTAAAATCTCGAAAAATAATAAAAATAGAAATTAAATTGCACTTCCCCCTTTCTTCTGCTCGGGGGTACGTGCCGTGTCTGCAATTTAATTAAATTCGGACGGTAATTTTTTTTGTCAGCCTCACATTCAGGTTTCAGAATGCGTTTGGGAGCGAAATACGCTTATCGGCGTATGTGCGATTTTGACTTACCGCCGTAATTATTGTAATTACCGCACGATCCGAAAGTTTTCGATTGCGTCGGCTTTTGTACCCGCGCACTGAACTATAGCATCCCGTTTCTAAGCTGTGAGTCAAAAATTGAAGGAGTTAGGACCAATTCAATTATCGCACATTTCGGTAACTATGGCGGCTATAGAGCGAAAATCGAAATGTGGTAAAATCTCGAAAAATAATAAAAATAGAAATTAAATTGCACTTCCCCCTTTCTTCTGCTCGGGGGTACGTGCCGTGTCTGCAATTTAATTAAATTCGGACGGTAATTTTTTTTGTCAGCCTCACATTCAGGTTTCAGAATGCGTTTGGGAGCGAAATACGCTTATCGGCGTATGTGCGATTTTGACTTACCGCCGTAATTATTGTAATTACCGCACGATCCGAAAGTTTTCGATTGCGTCGGCTTTTGTACCCGCGCACTGAACTATAGCATCCCGTTTCTAAGCTGTGAGTCAAAAATTGAAGGAGTTAGGACCAATTCAATTATCGCACATTTCGGTAACTATGGCGGCTATAGAGCGAAAATCGAAATGTGGTAAAATCTCGAAAAATAATAAAAATAGAAATTAAATTGCACTTCCCCCTTTCTTCTGCTCGGGGGTACGTGCCGTGTCTGCAATTTAATTAAATTCGGACGGTAATTTTTTTTGTCAGCCTCACATTCAGGTTTCAGAATGCGTTTGGGAGCGAAATACGCTTATCGGCGTATGTGCGATTTTGACTTACCGCCGTAATTATTGTAATTACCGCACGATCCGAAAGTTTTCGATTGCGTCGGCTTTTGTACCCGCGCACTGAACTATAGCATCCCGTTTCTAAGCTGTGAGTCAAAAATTGAAGGAGTTAGGACCAATTCAATTATCGCACATTTCGGTAACTATGGCGGCTATAGAGCGAAAATCGAAATGTGGTAAAATCTCGAAAAATAATAAAAATAGAAATTAAATTGCACTTCCCCCTTTCTTCTGCTCGGGGGTACGTGCCGTGTCTGCAATTTAATTAAATTCGGACGGTAATTTTTTTTGTCAGCCTCACATTCAGGTTTCAGAATGCGTTTGGGAGCGAAATACGCTTATCGGCGTATGTGCGATTTTGACTTACCGCCGTAATTATTGTAATTACCGCACGATCCGAAAGTTTTCGATTGCGTCGGCTTTTGTACCCGCGCACTGAACTATAGCATCCCGTTTCTAAGCTGTGAGTCAAAAATTGAAGGAGTTAGGACCAATTCAATTATCGCACATTTCGGTAACTATGGCGGCTATAGAGCGAAAATCGAAATGTGGTAAAATCTCGAAAAATAATAAAAATAGAAATTAAATTGCACTTCCCCCTTTCTTCTGCTCGGGGGTACGTGCCGTGTCTGCAATTTAATTAAATTCGGACGGTAATTTTTTTTGTCAGCCTCACATTCAGGTTTCAGAATGCGTTTGGGAGCGAAATACGCTTATCGGCGTATGTGCGATTTTGACTTACCGCCGTAATTATTGTAATTACCGCACGATCCGAAAGTTTTCGATTGCGTCGGCTTTTGTACCCGCGCACTGAACTATAGCATCCCGTTTCTAAGCTGTGAGTCAAAAATTGAAGGAGTTAGGACCAATTCAATTATCGCACATTTCGGTAACTATGGCGGCTATAGAGCGAAAATCGAAATGTGGTAAAATCTCGAAAAATAATAAAAATAGAAATTAAATTGCACTTCCCCCTTTCTTCTGCTCGGGGGTACGTGCC
Organism: Dolomedes plantarius; assembly: GCA_907164885.2. Taxonomy (NCBI): domain Eukaryota; kingdom Metazoa; phylum Arthropoda; class Arachnida; order Araneae; family Dolomedidae; genus Dolomedes; species Dolomedes plantarius. The sequence continues at coordinate 211,576,557 of OU015495.1, forward strand.
GTGTCTGCAATTTAATTAAATTCGGACGGTAATTTTTTTTGTCAGCCTCACATTCAGGTTTCAGAATGCGTTTGGGAGCGAAATACGCTTATCGGCGTATGTGCGATTTTGACTTACCGCCGTAATTATTGTAATTACCGCACGATCCGAAAGTTTTCGATTGCGTCGGCTTTTGTACCCGCGCACTGAACTATAGCATCCCGTTTCTAAGCTGTGAGTCAAAAATTGAAGGAGTTAGGACCAATTCAATTATCGCACATTTCGGTAACTATGGCGGCTATAGAGCGAAAATCGAAATGTGGTAAAATCTCGAAAAATAATAAAAATAGAAATTAAATTGCACTTCCCCCTTTCTTCTGCTCGGGGGTACGTGCCGTGTCTGCAATTTAATTAAATTCGGACGGTAATTTTTTTTGTCAGCCTCACATTCAGGTTTCAGAATGCGTTTGGGAGCGAAATACGCTTATCGGCGTATGTGCGATTTTGACTTACCGCCGTAATTATTGTAATTACCGCACGATCCGAAAGTTTTCGATTGCGTCGGCTTTTGTACCCGCGCACTGAACTATAGCATCCCGTTTCTAAGCTGTGAGTCAAAAATTGAAGGAGTTAGGACCAATTCAATTATCGCACATTTCGGTAACTATGGCGGCTATAGAGCGAAAATCGAAATGTGGTAAAATCTCGAAAAATAATAAAAATAGAAATTAAATTGCACTTCCCCCTTTCTTCTGCTCGGGGGTACGTGCCGTGTCTGCAATTTAATTAAATTCGGACGGTAATTTTTTTTGTCAGCCTCACATTCAGGTTTCAGAATGCGTTTGGGAGCGAAATACGCTTATCGGCGTATGTGCGATTTTGACTTACCGCCGTAATTATTGTAATTACCGCACGATCCGAAAGTTTTCGATTGCGTCGGCTTTTGTACCCGCGCACTGAACTATAGCATCCCGTTTCTAAGCTGTGAGTCAAAAATTGAAGGAGTTAGGACCAATTCAATTATCGCACATTTCGGTAACTATGGCGGCTATAGAGCGAAAATCGAAATGTGGTAAAATCTCGAAAAATAATAAAAATAGAAATTAAATTGCACTTCCCCCTTTCTTCTGCTCGGGGGTACGTGCCGTGTCTGCAATTTAATTAAATTCGGACGGTAATTTTTTTTGTCAGCCTCACATTCAGGTTTCAGAATGCGTTTGGGAGCGAAATACGCTTATCGGCGTATGTGCGATTTTGACTTACCGCCGTAATTATTGTAATTACCGCACGATCCGAAAGTTTTCGATTGCGTCGGCTTTTGTACCCGCGCACTGAACTATAGCATCCCGTTTCTAAGCTGTGAGTCAAAAATTGAAGGAGTTAGGACCAATTCAATTATCGCACATTTCGGTAACTATGGCGGCTATAGAGCGAAAATCGAAATGTGGTAAAATCTCGAAAAATAATAAAAATAGAAATTAAATTGCACTTCCCCCTTTCTTCTGCTCGGGGGTACGTGCCGTGTCTGCAATTTAATTAAATTCGGACGGTAATTTTTTTTGTCAGCCTCACATTCAGGTTTCAGAATGCGTTTGGGAGCGAAATACGCTTATCGGCGTATGTGCGATTTTGACTTACCGCCGTAATTATTGTAATTACCGCACGATCCGAAAGTTTTCGATTGCGTCGGCTTTTGTACCCGCGCACTGAACTATAGCATCCCGTTTCTAAGCTGTGAGTCAAAAATTGAAGGAGTTAGGACCAATTCAATTATCGCACATTTCGGTAACTATGGCGGCTATAGAGCGAAAATCGAAATGTGGTAAAATCTCGAAAAATAATAAAAATAGAAATTAAATTGCACTTCCCCCTTTCTTCTGCTCGGGGGTACGTGCCGTGTCTGCAATTTAATTAAATTCGGACGGTAATTTTTTTTGTCAGCCTCACATTCAGGTTTCAGAATGCGTTTGGGAGCGAAATACGCTTATCGGCGTATGTGCGATTTTGACTTACCGCCGTAATTATTGTAATTACCGCACGATCCGAAAGTTTTCGATTGCGTCGGCTTTTGTACCCGCGCACTGAACTATAGCATCCCGTTTCTAAGCTGTGAGTCAAAAATTGAAGGAGTTAGGACCAATTCAATTATCGCACATTTCGGTAACTATGGCGGCTATAGAGCGAAAATCGAAATGTGGTAAAATCTCGAAAAATAATAAAAATAGAAATTAAATTGCACTTCCCCCTTTCTTCTGCTCGGGGGTACGTGCCGTGTCTGCAATTTAATTAAATTCGGACGGTAATTTTTTTTGTCAGCCTCACATTCAGGTTTCAGAATGCGTTTGGGAGCGAAATACGCTTATCGGCGTATGTGCGATTTTGACTTACCGCCGTAATTATTGTAATTACCGCACGATCCGAAAGTTTTCGATTGCGTCGGCTTTTGTACCCGCGCACTGAACTATAGCATCCCGTTTCTAAGCTGTGAGTCAAAAATTGAAGGAGTTAGGACCAATTCAATTATCGCACATTTCGGTAACTATGGCGGCTATAGAGCGAAAATCGAAATGTGGTAAAATCTCGAAAAATAATAAAAATAGAAATTAAATTGCACTTCCCCCTTTCTTCTGCTCGGGGGTACGTGCCGTGTCTGCAATTTAATTAAATTCGGACGGTAATTTTTTTTGTCAGCCTCACATTCAGGTTTCAGAATGCGTTTGGGAGCGAAATACGCTTATCGGCGTATGTGCGATTTTGACTTACCGCCGTAATTATTGTAATTACCGCACGATCCGAAAGTTTTCGATTGCGTCGGCTTTTGTACCCGCGCACTGAACTATAGCATCCCGTTTCTAAGCTGTGAGTCAAAAATTGAAGGAGTTAGGACCAATTCAATTATCGCACATTTCGGTAACTATGGCGGCTATAGAGCGAAAATCGAAATGTGGTAAAATCTCGAAAAATAATAAAAATAGAAATTAAATTGCACTTCCCCCTTTCTTCTGCTCGGGGGTACGTGCCGTGTCTGCAATTTAATTAAATTCGGACGGTAATTTTTTTTGTCAGCCTCACATTCAGGTTTCAGAATGCGTTTGGGAGCGAAATACGCTTATCGGCGTATGTGCGATTTTGACTTACCGCCGTAATTATTGTAATTACCGCACGATCCGAAAGTTTTCGATTGCGTCGGCTTTTGTACCCGCGCACTGAACTATAGCATCCCGTTTCTAAGCTGTGAGTCAAAAATTGAAGGAGTTAGGACCAATTCAATTATCGCACATTTCGGTAACTATGGCGGCTATAGAGCGAAAATCGAAATGTGGTAAAATCTCGAAAAATAATAAAAATAGAAATTAAATTGCACTTCCCCCTTTCTTCTGCTCGGGGGTACGTGCCGTGTCTGCAATTTAATTAAATTCGGACGGTAATTTTTTTTGTCAGCCTCACATTCAGGTTTCAGAATGCGTTTGGGAGCGAAATACGCTTATCGGCGTATGTGCGATTTTGACTTACCGCCGTAATTATTGTAATTACCGCACGATCCGAAAGTTTTCGATTGCGTCGGCTTTTGTACCCGCGCACTGAACTATAGCATCCCGTTTCTAAGCTGTGAGTCAAAAATTGAAGGAGTTAGGACCAATTCAATTATCGCACATTTCGGTAACTATGGCGGCTATAGAGCGAAAATCGAAATGTGGTAAAATCTCGAAAAATAATAAAAATAGAAATTAAATTGCACTTCCCCCTTTCTTCTGCTCGGGGGTACGTGCCGTGTCTGCAATTTAATTAAATTCGGACGGTAATTTTTTTTGTCAGCCTCACATTCAGGTTTCAGAATGCGTTTGGGAGCGAAATACGCTTATCGGCGTATGTGCGATTTTGACTTACCGCCGTAATTATTGTAATTACCGCACGATCCGAAAGTTTTCGATTGCGTCGGCTTTTGTACCCGCGCACTGAACTATAGCATCCCGTTTCTAAGCTGTGAGTCAAAAATTGAAGGAGTTAGGACCAATTCAATTATCGCACATTTCGGTAACTATGGCGGCTATAGAGCGAAAATCGAAATGTGGTAAAATCTCGAAAAATAATAAAAATAGAAATTAAATTGCACTTCCCCCTTTCTTCTGCTCGGGGGTACGTGCCGTGTCTGCAATTTAATTAAATTCGGACGGTAATTTTTTTTGTCAGCCTCACATTCAGGTTTCAGAATGCGTTTGGGAGCGAAATACGCTTATCGGCGTATGTGCGATTTTGACTTACCGCCGTAATTATTGTAATTACCGCACGATCCGAAAGTTTTCGATTGCGTCGGCTTTTGTACCCGCGCACTGAACTATAGCATCCCGTTTCTAAGCTGTGAGTCAAAAATTGAAGGAGTTAGGACCAATTCAATTATCGCACATTTCGGTAACTATGGCGGCTATAGAGCGAAAATCGAAATGTGGTAAAATCTCGAAAAATAATAAAAATAGAAATTAAATTGCACTTCCCCCTTTCTTCTGCTCGGGGGTACGTGCCGTGTCTGCAATTTAATTAAATTCGGACGGTAATTTTTTTTGTCAGCCTCACATTCAGGTTTCAGAATGCGTTTGGGAGCGAAATACGCTTATCGGCGTATGTGCGATTTTGACTTACCGCCGTAATTATTGTAATTACCGCACGATCCGAAAGTTTTCGATTGCGTCGGCTTTTGTACCCGCGCACTGAACTATAGCATCCCGTTTCTAAGCTGTGAGTCAAAAATTGAAGGAGTTAGGACCAATTCAATTATCGCACATTTCGGTAACTATGGCGGCTATAGAGCGAAAATCGAAATGTGGTAAAATCTCGAAAAATAATAAAAATAGAAATTAAATTGCACTTCCCCCTTTCTTCTGCTCGGGGGTACGTGCCGTGTCTGCAATTTAATTAAATTCGGACGGTAATTTTTTTTGTCAGCCTCACATTCAGGTTTCAGAATGCGTTTGGGAGCGAAATACGCTTATCGGCGTATGTGCGATTTTGACTTACCGCCGTAATTATTGTAATTACCGCACGATCCGAAAGTTTTCGATTGCGTCGGCTTTTGTACCCGCGCACTGAACTATAGCATCCCGTTTCTAAGCTGTGAGTCAAAAATTGAAGGAGTTAGGACCAATTCAATTATCGCACATTTCGGTAACTATGGCGGCTATAGAGCGAAAATCGAAATGTGGTAAAATCTCGAAAAATAATAAAAATAGAAATTAAATTGCACTTCCCCCTTTCTTCTGCTCGGGGGTACGTGCCGTGTCTGCAATTTAATTAAATTCGGACGGTAATTTTTTTTGTCAGCCTCACATTCAGGTTTCAGAATGCGTTTGGGAGCGAAATACGCTTATCGGCGTATGTGCGATTTTGACTTACCGCCGTAATTATTGTAATTACCGCACGATCCGAAAGTTTTCGATTGCGTCGGCTTTTGTACCCGCGCACTGAACTATAGCATCCCGTTTCTAAGCTGTGAGTCAAAAATTGAAGGAGTTAGGACCAATTCAATTATCGCACATTTCGGTAACTATGGCGGCTATAGAGCGAAAATCGAAATGTGGTAAAATCTCGAAAAATAATAAAAATAGAAATTAAATTGCACTTCCCCCTTTCTTCTGCTCGGGGGTACGTGCCGTGTCTGCAATTTAATTAAATTCGGACGGTAATTTTTTTTGTCAGCCTCACATTCAGGTTTCAGAATGCGTTTGGGAGCGAAATACGCTTATCGGCGTATGTGCGATTTTGACTTACCGCCGTAATTATTGTAATTACCGCACGATCCGAAAGTTTTCGATTGCGTCGGCTTTTGTACCCGCGCACTGAACTATAGCATCCCGTTTCTAAGCTGTGAGTCAAAAATTGAAGGAGTTAGGACCAATTCAATTATCGCACATTTCGGTAACTATGGCGGCTATAGAGCGAAAATCGAAATGTGGTAAAATCTCGAAAAATAATAAAAATAGAAATTAAATTGCACTTCCCCCTTTCTTCTGCTCGGGGGTACGTGCCGTGTCTGCAATTTAATTAAATTCGGACGGTAATTTTTTTTGTCAGCCTCACATTCAGGTTTCAGAATGCGTTTGGGAGCGAAATACGCTTATCGGCGTATGTGCGATTTTGACTTACCGCCGTAATTATTGTAATTACCGCACGATCCGAAAGTTTTCGATTGCGTCGGCTTTTGTACCCGCGCACTGAACTATAGCATCCCGTTTCTAAGCTGTGAGTCAAAAATTGAAGGAGTTAGGACCAATTCAATTATCGCACATTTCGGTAACTATGGCGGCTATAGAGCGAAAATCGAAATGTGGTAAAATCTCGAAAAATAATAAAAATAGAAATTAAATTGCACTTCCCCCTTTCTTCTGCTCGGGGGTACGTGCCGTGTCTGCAATTTAATTAAATTCGGACGGTAATTTTTTTTGTCAGCCTCACATTCAGGTTTCAGAATGCGTTTGGGAGCGAAATACGCTTATCGGCGTATGTGCGATTTTGACTTACCGCCGTAATTATTGTAATTACCGCACGATCCGAAAGTTTTCGATTGCGTCGGCTTTTGTACCCGCGCACTGAACTATAGCATCCCGTTTCTAAGCTGTGAGTCAAAAATTGAAGGAGTTAGGACCAATTCAATTATCGCACATTTCGGTAACTATGGCGGCTATAGAGCGAAAATCGAAATGTGGTAAAATCTCGAAAAATAATAAAAATAGAAATTAAATTGCACTTCCCCCTTTCTTCTGCTCGGGGGTACGTGCCGTGTCTGCAATTTAATTAAATTCGGACGGTAATTTTTTTTGTCAGCCTCACATTCAGGTTTCAGAATGCGTTTGGGAGCGAAATACGCTTATCGGCGTATGTGCGATTTTGACTTACCGCCGTAATTATTGTAATTACCGCACGATCCGAAAGTTTTCGATTGCGTCGGCTTTTGTACCCGCGCACTGAACTATAGCATCCCGTTTCTAAGCTGTGAGTCAAAAATTGAAGGAGTTAGGACCAATTCAATTATCGCACATTTCGGTAACTATGGCGGCTATAGAGCGAAAATCGAAATGTGGTAAAATCTCGAAAAATAATAAAAATAGAAATTAAATTGCACTTCCCCCTTTCTTCTGCTCGGGGGTACGTGCCGTGTCTGCAATTTAATTAAATTCGGACGGTAATTTTTTTTGTCAGCCTCACATTCAGGTTTCAGAATGCGTTTGGGAGCGAAATACGCTTATCGGCGTATGTGCGATTTTGACTTACCGCCGTAATTATTGTAATTACCGCACGATCCGAAAGTTTTCGATTGCGTCGGCTTTTGTACCCGCGCACTGAACTATAGCATCCCGTTTCTAAGCTGTGAGTCAAAAATTGAAGGAGTTAGGACCAATTCAATTATCGCACATTTCGGTAACTATGGCGGCTATAGAGCGAAAATCGAAATGTGGTAAAATCTCGAAAAATAATAAAAATAGAAATTAAATTGCACTTCCCCCTTTCTTCTGCTCGGGGGTACGTGCCGTGTCTGCAATTTAATTAAATTCGGACGGTAATTTTTTTTGTCAGCCTCACATTCAGGTTTCAGAATGCGTTTGGGAGCGAAATACGCTTATCGGCGTATGTGCGATTTTGACTTACCGCCGTAATTATTGTAATTACCGCACGATCCGAAAGTTTTCGATTGCGTCGGCTTTTGTACCCGCGCACTGAACTATAGCATCCCGTTTCTAAGCTGTGAGTCAAAAATTGAAGGAGTTAGGACCAATTCAATTATCGCACATTTCGGTAACTATGGCGGCTATAGAGCGAAAATCGAAATGTGGTAAAATCTCGAAAAATAATAAAAATAGAAATTAAATTGCACTTCCCCCTTTCTTCTGCTCGGGGGTACGTGCCGTGTCTGCAATTTAATTAAATTCGGACGGTAATTTTTTTTGTCAGCCTCACATTCAGGTTTCAGAATGCGTTTGGGAGCGAAATACGCTTATCGGCGTATGTGCGATTTTGACTTACCGCCGTAATTATTGTAATTACCGCACGATCCGAAAGTTTTCGATTGCGTCGGCTTTTGTACCCGCGCACTGAACTATAGCATCCCGTTTCTAAGCTGTGAGTCAAAAATTGAAGGAGTTAGGACCAATTCAATTATCGCACATTTCGGTAACTATGGCGGCTATAGAGCGAAAATCGAAATGTGGTAAAATCTCGAAAAATAATAAAAATAGAAATTAAATTGCACTTCCCCCTTTCTTCTGCTCGGGGGTACGTGCCGTGTCTGCAATTTAATTAAATTCGGACGGTAATTTTTTTTGTCAGCCTCACATTCAGGTTTCAGAATGCGTTTGGGAGCGAAATACGCTTATCGGCGTATGTGCGATTTTGACTTACCGCCGTAATTATTGTAATTACCGCACGATCCGAAAGTTTTCGATTGCGTCGGCTTTTGTACCCGCGCACTGAACTATAGCATCCCGTTTCTAAGCTGTGAGTCAAAAATTGAAGGAGTTAGGACCAATTCAATTATCGCACATTTCGGTAACTATGGCGGCTATAGAGCGAAAATCGAAATGTGGTAAAATCTCGAAAAATAATAAAAATAGAAATTAAATTGCACTTCCCCCTTTCTTCTGCTCGGGGGTACGTGCCGTGTCTGCAATTTAATTAAATTCGGACGGTAATTTTTTTTGTCAGCCTCACATTCAGGTTTCAGAATGCGTTTGGGAGCGAAATACGCTTATCGGCGTATGTGCGATTTTGACTTACCGCCGTAATTATTGTAATTACCGCACGATCCGAAAGTTTTCGATTGCGTCGGCTTTTGTACCCGCGCACTGAACTATAGCATCCCGTTTCTAAGCTGTGAGTCAAAAATTGAAGGAGTTAGGACCAATTCAATTATCGCACATTTCGGTAACTATGGCGGCTATAGAGCGAAAATCGAAATGTGGTAAAATCTCGAAAAATAATAAAAATAGAAATTAAATTGCACTTCCCCCTTTCTTCTGCTCGGGGGTACGTGCCGTGTCTGCAATTTAATTAAATTCGGACGGTAATTTTTTTTGTCAGCCTCACATTCAGGTTTCAGAATGCGTTTGGGAGCGAAATACGCTTATCGGCGTATGTGCGATTTTGACTTACCGCCGTAATTATTGTAATTACCGCACGATCCGAAAGTTTTCGATTGCGTCGGCTTTTGTACCCGCGCACTGAACTATAGCATCCCGTTTCTAAGCTGTGAGTCAAAAATTGAAGGAGTTAGGACCAATTCAATTATCGCACATTTCGGTAACTATGGCGGCTATAGAGCGAAAATCGAAATGTGGTAAAATCTCGAAAAATAATAAAAATAGAAATTAAATTGCACTTCCCCCTTTCTTCTGCTCGGGGGTACGTGCCGTGTCTGCAATTTAATTAAATTCGGACGGTAATTTTTTTTGTCAGCCTCACATTCAGGTTTCAGAATGCGTTTGGGAGCGAAATACGCTTATCGGCGTATGTGCGATTTTGACTTACCGCCGTAATTATTGTAATTACCGCACGATCCGAAAGTTTTCGATTGCGTCGGCTTTTGTACCCGCGCACTGAACTATAGCATCCCGTTTCTAAGCTGTGAGTCAAAAATTGAAGGAGTTAGGACCAATTCAATTATCGCACATTTCGGTAACTATGGCGGCTATAGAGCGAAAATCGAAATGTGGTAAAATCTCGAAAAATAATAAAAATAGAAATTAAATTGCACTTCCCCCTTTCTTCTGCTCGGGGGTACGTGCCGTGTCTGCAATTTAATTAAATTCGGACGGTATTTTTTTTTGTCAGCCTCACATTCAGGTTTCAGAATGCGTTTGGGAGCGAAATACGCTTATCGGCGTATGTGCGATTTTGACTTACCGCCGTAATTATTGTAATTACCGCACGATCCGAAAGTTTTCGATTGCGTCGGCTTTTGTACCCGCGCACTGAACTATAGCATCCCGTTTCTAAGCTGTGAGTCAAAAATTGAAGGAGTTAGGACCAATTCAATTATCGCACATTTCGGTAACTATGGCGGCTATAGAGCGAAAATCGAAATGTGGTAAAATCTCGAAAAATAATAAAAATAGAAATTAAATTGCACTTCCCCCTTTCTTCTGCTCGGGGGTACGTGCCGTGTCTGCAATTTAATTAAATTCGGACGGTAATTTTTTTTGTCAGCCTCACATTCAGGTTTCAGAATGCGTTTGGGAGCGAAATACGCTTATCGGCGTATGTGCGATTTTGACTTACCGCCGTAATTATTGTAATTACCGCACGATCCGAAAGTTTTCGATTGCGTCGGCTTTTGTACCCGCGCACTGAACTATAGCATCCCGTTTCTAAGCTGTGAGTCAAAAATTGAAGGAGTTAGGACCAATTCAATTATCGCACATTTCGGTAACTATGGCGGCTATAGAGCGAAAATCGAAATGTGGTAAAATCTCGAAAAATAATAAAAATAGAAATTAAATTGCACTTCCCCCTTTCTTCTGCTCGGGGGTACGTGCCGTGTCTGCAATTTAATTAAATTCGGACGGTAATTTTTTTTGTCAGCCTCACATTCAGGTTTCAGAATGCGTTTGGGAGCGAAATACGCTTATCGGCGTATGTGCGATTTTGACTTACCGCCGTAATTAT
>OU015495.1:211592185-211639685 GCA_907164885.2 Dolomedes plantarius
TTCACTATTCAGAATGCGTTTCAAGCTGTGAAACGCTCTTGGACGAATTGTGCGATTTTGACATAGCACCCTAATTATTCTAATTACCGCACGATCCTAAAGTTTTCGATTCCGTCGGCTCCTGTACCCGCGCACGAACGTTTAGCATCCGGTTTCTAAGCTCTAACATCAAAATTGCAGGAGTTACGACCAACTCAATTTTCGCAATGTACGGTACATATAGGCCATATAGTGCGAAAACGAGTTTTTGCAAAATCTCGAAAAATAATAAAAACAGACACTAAATTGCACTTCCCCCTTTCATTTGCGAGGGGGTACGTGCCGAATGTGCAATTTAATTAAATTCGGACGGTAATTTTTAAAATTCACTATTCAGAATGCGTTTCAAGCTGTGAAACGCTCTTGGACGAATTGTGCGATTTTGACATAGCACCCTAATTATTCTAATTACCGCACGATCCTAAAGTTTTCGATTCCGTCGGCTCCTGTACCTGCGCCTGAACGTTTAGCATCCGGTTTCTAAGCTCTAACATCAAAATTGCAGGAGTTACGACCAACTCAATTTTCGCAATGTACGGTACATATAGGCCATATAGTGCGAAAACGAGTTTTTGCAAAATCTCGAAAAATAATAAAAACAGACACTAAATTGCACTACCCCTTTCATTTGCGAGGGGGTACGTGCCGAATGTGCAATTTAATTAAATTCGGACGGTAATTTTTAAAATTCACTATTCAGAATGCGTTTCAAGCTGTGAAACGCTCTTGGACGAATTGTGCGATTTTGACATAGCACCCTAATTATTCTAATTACCGCACGATCCTAAAGTTTTCGATTCCGTCGGCTCCTGTACCTGCGCCTGAACGTTTAGCATCCGGTTTCTAAGCTCTAACATCAAAATTGCAGGAGTTACGACCAACTCAATTTTCGCAATGTACGGTACATATAGGCCATATAGTGCGAAAACGAGTTTTTGCAAATTCTCGAAAAATAATAAAAACAGACACTAAATTGCACTTCCTACTTTCATTTGCGAGGGGGTACGTGCCGAATGTGCAATTTAATTAAATTCGGACGGTAATTTTTAAAATTCACTATTCAGAATGCGTTTCAAGCTGTGAAACGCTCTTGGACGAATTGTGCGATTTTGACATAGCACCCTAATTATTCTAATTACCGCACGATCCTAAAGTTTTCGATTCCGTCGGCTCCTGTACCTGCGCCTGAACGTTTAGCATCCGGTTTCTAAGCTCTAACATCAAAATTGCAGGAGTTACGACCAACTCAATTTTCGCAATGTACGGTACATATAGGCCATATAGTGCTAAAACGAGTTTTTGCAAAATCTCGAAAAATAATAAAAACGGACACTAAATTGCACTTCCCCCTTTCATTTGCGAGTGCTACGTCCCGAATGTGCAATTTAATTAAATTCGGAAGGTAATTTTTAAAATTTACTATTCAGAATGCGTTTCAAGCTGTGAAACGCTCTTAGACGAATTGTGCGATTTTGACATAGCACCCTAATTATTCTAATTACCGCACGATCCTAAAGTTTTCGATTCCGTCGGCTCCTGTACCCTCTCACGAACGTTTAGCATCCGGTTTCTAAGCTCTAACATCAAAATTGCAGGAGTTACGACCAACTCAATTTTCGCAATGTACGGTACATATAGGCCATATAGTGCGAAAACGAGTTTTTGCAAAATCTCGAAAAATAATAAAAACAGACACTAAATTGCACTTCCCCCTTTCATTTGCGAGGGGGTACGTGCCGAATGTGCAATTTAATTAAATTCGGACGGTAATTTTTAAAATTCACTATTCAGAATGCGTTTCAAGCTGTGAAACGCTCTTGGACGAATTGTGCGATTTTGACATAGCACCCTAATTATTCTAATTACCGCACGATCCTAAAGTTTTCGATTCCGTCGGCTCCTGTACCTGCGCCTGAACGTTTAGCATCCGGTTTCTAAGCTCTAACATCAAAATTGCAGGAGTTACGACCAACTCAATTTTCGCAATGTACGGTACATATAGGCCATATAGTGCGAAAACGAGTTTTTGCAAAATCTCGAAAAATAATAAAAACAGACACTAAATTGCACTTCCCACTTTCATTTGCGAGGGGGTACGTGCCGAATGTGCAATTTAATTAAATTCGGACGGTAATTTTTAAAATTCACTATTCAGAATGCGTTTCAAGCTGTGAAACGCTCTTAGACGAATTGTGCGATTTTGACATAGCACCCTAATTATTCTAATTACCGCACGATCCTAAAGTTTTCGATTCCGTCGGCTCCTGTACCCGCGCACGAACGTTTAGCATCCGGTTTCTAAGCTCTAACATCAAAATTGCAGGAGTTACGACCAACTCAATTTTCGCAATGTACGGTACATATAGGCCATATAGTGCTAAAACGAGTTTTTGAAAAGTCTCGAAAAATAATAAAAACTTACACTAAATTGCACTTCCCCCTTTCATTTGCGAGTGCTACGTCCCGAATGTGCAATTTAATTAAATTCGGACGGTAATTTTTAAAATTAACTATTCAGAATGCGTTTCAAGCTGTGAAACGCTCTTGGACGAATTGTGCGATTTTGACATAGCACCCTAATTATTCTAATTACCGCACGATCCTAAAGTTTTCGATTCCGTCGGCTCCTGAACCCGCGCACGAACGTTTAGCATCCGGTTTCTAATCTCTGACATCAGAATTGCAGGAGTTACGACGAACTCAATTTTCGAAATGTAAGGTACATATAGGCCATATAGTGCTAAAACGAGTTTTTGCAAAATCTCGAAAAATAATAAAAACGGACACTAAATTGCACTTCCCCCTTTTATTTGCGAGGGGGTACGTGCCGAATGTGCAATTTAATTAAATTCGGACGGTAATTTTTAAAATTCACTATTCAGAATGCGTTTCAAGCTGTGAAACGCTCTTGGACGAATAGTGCGATTTTGACATAGCACCCTAATTATTCTAATTACCGCACGATCCTAAAGTTTTCGATTCCGTCGGCTCCTGTACCCGCGCCTGAACGTTTAGCATCCGGTTTCTAAGCTCTAACATCAAAATTGCAGGAGTTACGACCAACTCAATTTTCGAAATGTACGGTACATATAGGCCATATAGTGCGAAAACGAGTTTTTGCAAAATCTCGAAAAATAATAAAAACAGACACTAAATTGCACTTCCCACTTTCATTTGCGAGGGGGTACGTGCCGAATGTGCAATTTAATTAAATTCGGACGGTAATTTTTAAAATTCACTATTCAGAATGCGTTTCAAGCTGTGAAACGCTCTTAGACGAATTGTGCGATTTTGACATAGCACCCTAATTATTCTAATTACCGCACGATCCTAAAGTTTTCGATTCCGTCGGCTCCTGTACCTGCGCACGAACGTTTAGCATCCGGTTTCTAAGCTCTAACATCAAAATTGCAGGAGTTACGACCAACTCAATTTTCGCAATGTACGGTACATATAGGCCATATAGTGCGAAAACGAGTTTTTGCAAAATCTCGAAAAATTATAAAAACAGACACTAAATTGCACTTCCCACTTTCATTTGCGAGGGGGTACGTGCCGAATGTGCAATTTAATTAAATTCGGACGGTAATTTTTAAAATTCACTATTCAGAATGCGTTTCAAGCTGTGAAACGTTCTTAGACGAATTGTGCGATTTTGACATAGCACCCTAATTATTCTAATTACCGCACGATCCTAAAGTTTTCGATTCCGTCGGCTCCTGTACCCGCGCCTGAACGTTTAGCATCCGGTTTCTAATCTCTGACATCAGAATTGCAGGAGTTACGACCAACTCAATTTTCCAAATGTACGGTACATATAGGCCATATAGTGCGAAAACGAGTTTTTGCAAAATCTCGAAAAATAATAAAAACAGACACTAAATTGCACTTCCCCCTTTCATTTGCGAGGGGGTACGTGCCGAATGTGCAATTTAATTAAATTCGGACGGTAATTTTTAAAATTCACTATTCAGAATGCGTTTCAAGCTGTGAAACGCTCTTAGACGAATTGTGCGATTTTGACATAGCACCCTAATTATTCTAATTACCGCACGATCCTAAAGTTTTCGATTCCGTCGGCTCCTGTACCTGCGCCTGAACGTTTAGCATCCGGTTTCTAAGCTCTAACATCAAAATTGCAGGAGTTACGACCAACTCAATTTTCGCAATGTACGGTACATATAGGCCATATAGTGCGAAAACGAGTTTTTGCAAAATCTCGAAAAATAATAAAAACAGACACTAAATTGCACTTCCCACTTTCATTTGCGAGGGGGTACGTGCCGAATGTGCAATTTAATTAAATTCGGACGGTAATTTTTAAAATTCACTATTCAGAATGCGTTTCAAGCTGTGAAACGCTCTTGGACGAATTGTGCGATTTTGACATAGCACCCTAATTATTCTAATTACCGCACGATCCTAAAGTTTTCGATTCCGTCGGCTCCTGTACCTGCGCCTGAACGTTTAGCATCCGGTTTCTAAGCTCTAACATCAAAATTGCAGGAGTTACGACCAACTCAATTTTCGCAATGTACGGTACATATAGGCCATATAGTGCGAAAACGAGTTTTTGCAAAATCTCGAAAAATAATAAAAACAGACACTAAATTGCACTTCCCACTTTCATTTGCGATGGGGTACGTGCCGAATGTGCAATTTAATTAAATTCGGACGGTAATTTTTAAAATTCACTATTCAGAATGCGTTTCAAGCTGTGAAACGCTCTTGGACGAATTGTGCGATTTTGACATAGCACCCTAATTATTCTAATTACCGCACGATCCTAAAGTTTTCGATTCCGTCGGCTCCTGTACCTGCGCCTGAACGTTTAGCATCCGGTTTCTAAGCTCTAACATCAAAATTGCAGGAGTTACGACCAACTCAATTTTCGCAATGTACGGTACATATAGGCCATATAGTGCGAAAACGAGTTTTTGCAAAATCTCGAAAAATAATAAAAACAGACACTAAATTGCACTTCCCCCTTTCATTTGCGAGGGGTACGTGCCGAATGTGCAATTTAATTAAATTCGGACGGTAATTTTTAAAATTAACTATTCAGAATGCGTTTCAAGCTGTGAAACGCTCTTAGACGAATTGTGCGATTTTGACATAGCACCCTAATTATTCTAATTACCGCACGATCCTAAAGTTTTCGATTCCGTCGGCTCCTGTACCCGCGCACTGAACGTTTAGCATCCGGTTTCTAAGCTCTAACATCAAAATTGCAGGAGTTACGACCAACTCAATTTTCGCAATGTACGGTACATATAGGCCATATAGTGCGAAAACGAGTTTTTTGCAAAATCTCGAAAAATAATAAAAACAGACACTAAATTGCACTTCCCCCTTTCCTTTGCGAGGGGGTACGTGCCGAATGTGCAATTTAATTAAATTCGGACGGTAATTTTAAATTTCACTATTCAGAATGCGTTTCAAGCTGTGAAACGCTCTTGGACGAATTGTGCGATTTTGACATAGCACCCTAATTATTCTAATTACCGCACGATCCTAAAGTTTTCGATTCCGTCGGCTCCTGTACCCGCGCATGAACGTTTAGCATCCGGTTTCTAAGCTCTAACATCAAAATTGCAGGAGTTACGACCAACTCAATTTTCGCAATGTACGGAACATATAGGCCATATAGTGCGAAAACGAGTTTTTGCAAAATCTCGAAAAATAATAAAAACAGACACTAAATTGCACTTCCCCCTTTCATTTGCGAGGGGGTACGTGCCGAATGTGCAATTTAATTAAATTCGGACGGTAATTTTTAAAATTCACTATTCAGAATGCGTTTCAAGCTGTGAAACGCTCTTGGACGAATTGTGCGATTTTGACATAGCACCCTAATTATTCTAATTACCGCACGATCCTAAAGTTTTCGATTCCGTCGGCTCCTGTACCCGCGCATGAACGTTTAGCATCCGGTTTCTAATCTCTGACATCAAAATTGCAGGAGTTACGACCAACTCAATTTTCGCAATGTACGGTACATATAGGCCATATAGTGCTAAAACGAGTTTTTGAAAAGTCTCGAAAAATAATAAAAACGGACACTAAATTGCACTTCCCCCTTTCATTTGCGAGTGCTACGTCCCGAATGTGCAATTTAATTAAATTCGGAAGGTAATTTTTAAAATTTACTATTCAGAATGCGTTTCAAGCTGTGAAACGCTCTTAGACGAATTGTGCGATTTTGACATAGCACCCTAATTATTCTAATTACCGCACGATCCTAAAGTTTTCGATTCCGTCGGCTCCTGTACCTGCGCCTGAACGTTTAGCATCCGGTTTCTAAGCTCTAACATCAAAATTGCAGGAGTTACGACCAACTCAATTTTCGCAATGTACGGTACATATAGGCCATATAGTGCGAAAACGAGTTTTTGAAAAGTCTCGAAAAATAATAAAAATAGAAAGTTAATTGCACTGCCCCCTTTCATTTGCTCGGGGGTACGTGCCGTATCTGCAATTTAATTAAATTCGGACGGTAATTTTTTTAGTTAGCCTCGCATTCGATTCTGAAGATGCTTTTCAGCGCATAATACGAAGGTGCGATTTTGACTTACCGCCGTAATTATTCTAATTACCGCACGATCCGAAAGTTTTCGATTGCGTCGGCTTTTCTACCCGCGCACGGAACTCTAGCATCCCGTTTCTAACCCGTAACTTAAAAATTGAAGGAGCTACGACCAATTCAATTTTCGCAACGTTCGGTCCCTATGGCTGCTATAGTGCGAAAAACGATTAGTGGTAAAATCTCGAAAAATAATAAAAATAGAAAGTAAATTGCACTGCCCCCTTTCATTTGCTCGGGGTACGTGCCGTATCTGCAATTTAATTAAATTCGGACGGTAATTTTTTTTGTTAGCCTCACATTCGATTCTGAAGATGCTTTTCAGAGCATAAAACGAAGGTGCGATTTTGACATAGCACCCTAATTATTCTAATTACCGCACGATCCTAAAGTTTTCGATTCCGTCGGCTCCTGTACCTGCGCCTGAACGTTTAGCATCCGGTTTCTAAGCTCTAACATCAAAATTGCAGGAGTTACGACCAACTCAATTTTCGCAATGTACGGTACATATAGGCCATATAGTGCTAAAACGAGTTTTTGCAAAATCTCGAAAAATAATAAAAACAGACACTAAATTGCACTTCCCCCTTTCATTTGCGAGGGGGTACGTGCCGAATGTGCAATTTAATTAAATTCGGACGGTAATTTTTAAAATTCACTATTCAGAATGCGTTTCAAGCTGTGAAACGTTCTTAGACGAATTGTGCGATTTTGACATAGCACCCTAATTATTCTAATTACCGCACGATCCTAAAGTTTTCGATTCCGTCGGCTCCTGTACCTGCGCCTGAACGTTTAGCATCCGGTTTCTAAGCTCTAACATCAAAATTGCAGGAGTTACGACCAACTCAATTTTCGCAATGTACGGTACATATAGGCCATATAGTGCGAAAACGAGTTTTTGCAAAATCTCGAAAAATAATAAAAACAGACACTAAATTGCACTTCCCACTTTCATTTGCGAGGGGGTACGTGCCGAATGTGCAATTTAATTAAATTCGGACGGTAATTTTTAAAATTCACTATTCAGAATGCGTTTCAAGCTGTGAAACGCTCTTGGACGAATTGTGCGATTTTGACATAGCACCCTAATTATTCTAATTACCGCACGATCCTAAAGTTTTCGATTCCGTCGGCTCCTGTACCTGCGCCTGAACGTTTAGCATCCGGTTTCTAAGCTCTAACATCAAAATTGCAGGAGTTACGACCAACTCAATTTTCGCAATGTACGGTACATATAGGCCATATAGTGCGAAAACGAGTTTTTGCAAAATCTCGAAAAATAATAAAAACAGACACTAAATTGCACTTCCCCCTTTCATTTGCGAGGGGGTACGTGCCGAATGTGCAATTTAATTAAATTCGGACGGTAATTTTTAAAATTCACTATTCAGAATGCGTTTCAAGCTGTGAAACGCTCTTAGACGAATTGTGCGATTTTGACATAGCACCCTAATTATTCTAATTACCGCACGATCCTAAAGTTTTCGATTCCGTCGGCTCCTGTACCTGCGCCTGAACGTTTAGCATCCGGTTTCTAAGCTCTAACATCAAAATTGCAGGAGTTACGACCAACTCAATTTTCGCAATGTACGGTACATATAGGCCATATAGTGCTAAAACGAGTTTTTGCAAAATCTCGAAAAATAATAAAAACAGACACTAAATTGCACTTCCCCCTTTCATTTGCGAGGGGGTACGTGCCGAATGTGCAATTTAATTAAATTCGGACGGTAATTTTTAAAATTCACTATTCAGAATGCGTTTCAAGCTGTGAAACGCTCTTAGACGAATTGTGCGATTTTGACATAGCACCCTAATTATTCTAATTACCGCACGATCCTAAAGTTTTCGATTCCGTCGGCTCCTGTACCTGCGCCTGAACGTTTAGCATCCGGTTTCTAAGCTCTAACATCAAAATTGCAGGAGTTACGACCAACTCAATTTTCGCAATGTACGGTACATAGAGGCCATATAGTGCTAAAACGAGTTTTTGAAAAGTCTCGAAAAATAATAAAAATGGACACTAAATTGCACTTCCCCCTTTCATTTGCGAGTGCTACGTCCCGAATGTGCAATTTAATTAAATTCGGAAGGTAATTTTTAAAATTTACTATTCAGAATGCGTTTCAAGCTGTGAAACGCTCTTGGACGAATTGTGCGATTTTGACATAGCACCCTAATTATTCTAATTACCGCACGATCCTAAAGTTTTCGATTCCGTCGGCTCCTGTACCCGCGCATGAACGTTTAGCATCCGGTTTCTAAGCTCTGACATCAAAATTGCAGGAGTTACGACCAACTCAATTTTCGCAATGTACGGTACATATAGGCCATATAGTGCGAAAACGAGTTTTTGCAAAATCTCGAAAAATAATAAAAACGGACACTAAATTGCACTTCCCCCTTTCATTTGCGAGTGCTACGTCCCGAATGTGCAATTCGGACGGTAATTTTTAAAATTAACTATTCAGAATGCGTTTCAAGCTGTGAAACGCTCTTGGACGAATTGTGCGATTTTGACATAGCACCCTAATTATTCTAATTACCGCACGATCCTAAAGTTTTCGATTCCGTCGGCTCCTGTACCTGCGCCTGAACGTTTAGCATCCGGTTTCTAAGCTCTAACATCAAAATTGCAGGAGTTACGACCAACTCAATTTTCGCAATGTACGGTACATATAGGCCATATAGTGCTAAAACGAGTTTTTGCAAAATCTCGAAAAATAATAAAAACAGACACTAAATTGCACTTCCCCCTTTCATTTGCGAGTGCTACGTCCCGAATGTGCAATTTAATTAAATTCGGACGGTAATTTTTAAAATTCACTATTCAAGAATGCGTTTCAAGCTGTGAAACGCTCTTGGACGAATTGTGCGATTTTGACATAGCACCATAATTATTCTAATTACCGCACGATCCTAAAGTTTTCGATTCCGTCGGCTCCTGTACCTGCGCACGAACGTTTAGCATCCGGTTTCTAAGCTCTAACATCAAAATTGCAGGAGTTACGACCAACTCAATTTTCGCAATGTACGGTACATATAGGCCATATAGTGCGAAAACGAGTTTTTGCAAAATCTCGAAAAATAAAAAAAAACAAACACTAAATTGCACTTCCCCCTTTCATTTGCGAGGGGGTACGTGCCGAATGTGCAATTTAATTAAATTCGGACGGTAATTTTTAAAATTCACTATTCAGAATGCGTTTCAAGCTGTGAAACGCTCTTGGACGAATTGTGCGATTTTGACATAGCACCCTAATTATTCTAATTACCGCACGATCCTAAAGTTTTCGATTCCGTCGGCTCCTGAACCCGCGCCTGAACGTTTAGCATCCGGTTTCTAAGCTCTGACATCAAAATTGCAGGAGTTACGACGAACTCAATTTTCGAAATGTACGGTACATATAGGCCATATAGTGCTAAAACGAGTTTTTGCAAAATCTCGAAAAATAATAAAAACAGACACTAAATTGCACTTCCCCCTTTCATTTGCGAGGGGGTACGTGCCGAATGTGCAATTTAATTAAATTCGGACGGTAATTTTTAAAATTCACTATTCAGAATGCGTTTCAAGCTGTGAAACGCTCTTAGACGAATTGTGCGATTTTGACATAGCACCCTAATTATTCTAATTACCGCACGATCCTAAAGTTTTCGATTCCGTCGGCTCCTGTACCTGCGCCTGAACGTTTAGCATCCGGTTTCTAAGCTCTAACATCAAAATTGCAGGAGTTACGACCAACTCAATTTTCGCAATGTACGGTACATATAGGCCATATAGTGCGAAAACGAGTTTTTGAAAAGTCTCGAAAAATAATAAAAACAGACACTAAATTGCACTTCCCCCTTTCATTTGCGAGTGCTACGTCCCGAATGTGCAATTTAATTAAATTCGGAAGGTAATTTTTAAAATTAACTATTCAGAATGCGTTTCAAGCTGTGAAACGCTCTTGGACGAATTGTGCGATTTTGACATAGCACCATAATTATTCTAATTACCGTACGATCCTAAAGTTTTCGATTCCGTCGGCTCCTGTACCTGCGCACGAACGTTTAGCATCCGGTTTCTAAGCTCTAACATCAAAATTGCAGGAGTTACGACCAACTCAATTTTCGCAATGTACGGTACATATAGGCCATATAGTGCGAAAACGAGTTTTTGCAAAATCTCGAAAAATAATAAAAACAGACACTAAATTGCACTTCCCCCTTTCATTTGCGAGGGGGTACGTGCCGAATGTGCAATTTAATTAAATTCGGACGGTAATTTTTAAAATTCACTATTCAGAATGCGTTTCAAGCTGTGAAACGCTCTTGGACGAATTGTGCGATTTTGACATAGCACCCTAATTATTCTAATTACCGCACGATCCGAAAGTTTTCGATTCCGTCGGCTTATGTAACCGCGCACGGAAGTCTAGCATCCCGTTTCTAAGCCGTAACTTAAAAATTGAAGGAGCTAGGACCAATTCAATTTTCGCAAAGTTCGGTCCCTATGGCGGCTATAGTGGGAAAAACGAGTATTGGCAAAATCTCGAAAAATAATAAAAATAGAAAGTAAATTGCACTTCCCCCTTTCATTTGCGCGGGGGTACGTGCCGAATGTGCAATTTAATTAAATTCGGACGGTAATTTTCATAGTTATGTAAAGTAACTCTGTTAGACTAAGATTCCAATTCGAGACCTTGATTTGTGCAAATTATATAAACTCTCTCTATCTCTCTCTCACACACCCGTGTGTGCGTGCGTGTGTGCGTGCCTGTATGTGTTTGAAACATATTATTACAAGATAAATGATTAAGGGTGTTTGTAAGGATTCTTTAGTTCTTTTAATTGCACTTTATATCTATTCAGTCTAAGCTGGCGTTAGTAACAAAGAAAGCTACTACAGAAAACGAATACAATATTGCTTATCTTGGCTAATTGTGTATGATTCCTCTTTCTCTGCTCCTGAAGTAGAAGGCTGAAATTTTCGTTAGAAAATCGGAACAAGCGATATACATATACAGTTAATTACAGTGAATAAATTAATATTTTTCTTCTTATGTATTTCTTCACTTGTTTGGGTGGAAACTTTCTTATGATTATTGAAAATTATCCTCATTTTTAGTGTTTTTAACTGTCTCGATTTCTTGTATAGCTGATCCATTTGCTCTATATATCTATGAGTCTGTTCAGCAATTGTAAGATTTGCGACTGAATCCAAGCTTCAATACCGGAAATTTTTTGGATGCTTATTCAAGATGGGAAGCAGACGTATCGGTCTAATATTTACTTGATACTTTTCAAGTTCCCTGACTTCTTTATCAAAGCAGGGTACTTCATCGTCTTTAAGCGAACTTGTGAAGAATCCAATGTTGTAAACATTTGATTTGCTGGAGGGGCTAACAGCAGTGGAATATTTACTATTAAGAGATATTAAGTCTGTTTTGATCTAACCCTCGAGCTTATCACATCTATGGACCTCAGAGCTGTATCTTAACTTCCGAATAGTAGCTCATCTATTTATTAGTCGGGGTCTGATTTTGATCGTCATTGAAAATTCAGTGGTTTAATTCAACTGCAGTTCTCTTGTTAATTTTCGATTGGTCTCAGAAATCTACTAGAATGCTATAGGGATGAAGATGTGGTATATACAATTTGGAAGGAAAGCCTAAATTTAAATGTTTTATCCATACACCATACGCTGCAAACTTTTTTTCCGTTTAAGATTTGCTTTTTTTGTCTACATCTATACTTCATTTATTTTGGATTTTTAATGGTTCCTCACTTTGCTATGATTTTATGGTTTTTCATTCTAGCGCTTTTATTTTCTTTCTTTTGATTTCCAAAGTATTTCATTCCCCTTATCAACCATGACTGCCCGAGACAGTCTTGAAGCGTTTGCATGGATTTCGTCACGTGTGTTAGCCATGGCTTGTTTCATGAAATCGTAACCATCGATTGACAGATATCTTTGACTTTGCCGTTAATAACTCTAGTTGAAGCTTTCATATTTTTCAGAGTCATATCTAGTCATCCTGCAGAGTCACAAGTGCAGACATTTGTTTCACTGTGTTAATCAGAAAGAAATATGTCGACGATTGGATAAAGAGGTACTGATCTTTGCTTTTTTTGTATCTTTTCTTTTATCTAGAGTACACCGTTGTGTTTTTTTTTTTTTACTATTCTTAGTTTTAAAACTTCGGCATTCCATTGATTCTACATAATCATGCAGGTCTTTCTGGCATGGACAGTGTTACATTTAGGAAGTACGATCCATGTACTTCTATCTGCCTTTTCTTCTAGTCAAGCGTATGCATGCCTTCTAAACCGTGTTTCTAATCAACTCTTTCATTTCAGTTTTTAAATTTGTTAACTATTCTTTTAGACAAATGGTTATGAACTTCTGCTCCTTCATTGTTTCTCCTCTGTAAGGATAGCTCGTTTCTGATCTTTTTTTTTTTAATAATTGAAGTTATGTGTATTGGTCTACAAGTTGCATATTACGTCATGTATCTCTTTTTCGATGGTCCCTTTTTGGCATAGGTTATTTGATGTGAAATCCAAATAACCTAGGCCAAAAAGCTATTTTTTTCTTTCGAAATATGTTTAGATGAGACTCCTATTAGATAATAAAAGTTCTTTTTAAGTTCACTTTATTCATTTACGTAGGTGCAAGATTTATGCAAATATATGATCAAATGCTTTCGAATTTTGTGGTTTAAAATTGGTGATAAACCTTTAAAATACGGTTTATCGCAGTTCATGTAACTGACAGATATAA
This sequence comes from Dolomedes plantarius, assembly GCA_907164885.2. Classification (NCBI taxonomy): domain Eukaryota; kingdom Metazoa; phylum Arthropoda; class Arachnida; order Araneae; family Dolomedidae; genus Dolomedes; species Dolomedes plantarius. Next base: position 211,605,580 of record OU015495.1, read on the forward strand.
ACAGCAATATAAAGAATTTTCAATCCATTACTGGGCCATTTAAGTTATGATCATCAAAACATAAAAGCGAATAGAACCGGCAGAGAAAAATACAGATTACGAACTGAAAAATGGCATAATTCTTCACAAAGAATTGTTTACACAAGGACATGTGTCTAGAAATTTCTTTATATTTAATGCCCTAAAAGCGAATTTTGCACAGTACATATGTATATATATTTGGGGGAGGGGGGGGGGACGATTCCTAATGAAAAAAAAATTCGAATTTATATTTCTACCATGATAACAGAATTTATATCTTAATTACCTTATACAAATTTATCATACCACTACATAAATGAAACAGACATAGATTTTGATCGCTCTTAATGCTCTTAATGTATTTATGTAAATTGTAGTAAAAGAATTACTACAAAACAGAAATTTGGGCCTAATGCAGCAATAAACACAATTTTTGTAGAGTAATTTGTTGTTTTCATTCACTGTTTAAAATTAAATGTAGAGCGAAAAAATCTTTTTACATCAAACATAATGTATAAAATATTTAAAAAACATGATAAAATTGCAGGAGTTACGACCAATTCAATTTTCGCAACGTTCGGTACCTATGGCGGCTATAGTGCGAAAAACGAGTAGTGGTAAAATCTCGAAAAATAATAAAAATAGAAAGTAAATTGCACTGCCCCCTTTCATTTGCTCGGGGGTACGTGCCGAATGTGCAATTTAATTAAATTCGGACGGTAATTTTTTTAGTTAGCCTCGCATTCGGGTTTTAGCATGGCGTTTCAGCCCATATCTCGAACGTGCGATTTTGACATAGCACCCTAATTATTCTAATTACCGCACGATCCGAAAGTTTTCGATTCCGTCGGCTTATGTAACCGCGCGCGGACCTCTAGCATCCCGTTTCTAAGCCGTAACATAGAAATTGAAGGAGCTAGGACCAATTCAATTTTCGCAACGTTCGGTCCCTATGGCGGCTATAGTGCGAAAAACGAGTAGTGGGAAAATCTCGAAAAATAATAAAAATAGAAAGTAAATTGCACTTCCCCCTTTCATTTGCGCGGGTATACGTGCCGAATGTGCAATTTAATTAAATTCGGACGGTAATTTTTTTAGTTAGCCTCGCATTCGGGTTTTAGCATGGCGTTTCAGCCCATATCTCGAACGTGCGATTTTGACATAGCACCCTAATTATTCTAATTACCACACGATCCTAAAGTTTTCGATTCCGTCGGCTTATGTAACCGCGCACGGAAGTCTAGCATCCGGTTTCTAAGCTGTAACATAAAAATTGCAGGAGTTACGACCAAATCAATTTTCGCAAAGTTCGGTCCCTATGGCGGCTATAGTGCGAAAAACGAGTAGTGGTAAAATATCGAAAAATAATAAAAATAGACAGTAAATTGCACTGCCCACTTTCATTTGCTCGGGGGTACGTGCCGTATCTGCACTTTAATTAAATTCGGACGGTAATTTTTTTAGTTAGCCTCGCATTCGATTCTGAAGATGCTTTTCAGCTCATAATACGAAGGTGCGATTTTGACTTACCGCCGTAATTATTCTAATTACCGCACGATCCGAAAGTTTTCGATTGCGTCGGCTTTTCTACCCGCGCACGGAAGTCTAGCATCCCGTTTCTAAGCCGTAACTTAAAAATTGAAGGAGCTAGGACCAATTCAATTTTCGCAACGTTCGGTCCCTATGGCGGCTATAGTGCGAAAAACGAGTAGTGGTAAAATCTCGAAAAATAATAAAAATAGAAAGTAAATTGCACTTCCCCCTTTCATTTGCTCGGGGGTACGTGCCGTATCTGCAATTTAATTAAATTCGGACGGTAATTTTTTTAGTTAGCCCCGCATTCGATTCTGAAGATGCTTTTCAGCTCATAATACGAAGGTGCGATTTTGACTTACCGCCGTAATTATTCTAATTACCGCACGATCCGAAAGTTTTCGATTGCGTCGGCTTTTCTACCCGCGCACGGAACTCTAGCATCCCGTTTCTAAGCCGTAACTTAAAAATTGAAGGAGCTAGGACCAATTCAATTTTCGCAATGTTCGGTCCCTATAGGCCATATAGTGCGAAAACGAGTTTTTGCAAAATCTCGAAAAATAATAAAACAGACACTAAATTGCACTTCCCACTTTCATTTGCGAGGGGGTACGTGCCGAATGTGCAATTTAATTAAATTCGGACGGTAATTTTTAAAATTCACTATTCAGAATGCGTTTCAAGCTGTGAAACGCTCTTGGACGAATTGTGCGATTTTGACATAGCACCCTAATTATTCTAATTACCGCACGATCCTAAAGTTTTCGATTCCGTCGGCTCCTGTACCTGCGCCTGAACGTTTAGCATCCGGTTTCTAAGCTCTAACATCAAAATTGCAGGAGTTACGACCAACTCAATTTTCGAAATGTACGGTACATATAGGCCATATAGTGATAAAACGAGTTTTTGCAAAATCTCGAAAAATAATAAAAACAGACACTAAATTGCACTTCCCCCTTTCATTTGCGAGGGGGTACGTGCCGAATGTGCAATTTAATTAAATTCGGACGGTAATTTTTTTAGTTAGCCTCGCATTCGGGTTTTAGCATGGCGTTTCAGCCCATATCTCGAACGTGCGATTTTGACATAGCACCCTAATTATTCTAATTATCGCACGATCCGAAAGTTTTCGATTCCGTCGGCTTATGTAACCGCGCACGGAAGTCTAGCATCCGGTTTCTAAGCTGTAACATAAAAATTGCAGGAGTTACGACCAAATCAATTTTCGCAAAGTTCGGTCCCTATGGCGGCTATAGTGGGAAAAACGAGTATTGGCAAAATCTCGAAAAATAATAAAAATAGAAAGTAAATTGCACTTCCCCCTTTCATTTGCGCGGGGGTACGTGCCGAATGTGCAATTTAATTAAATTCGTACGGTAATTTTCATAGTTATGTAAAGTAACTCTGTTAGACTAAGATTCCAATTCGAGACCTTGATTTGTGCAAATTATATAAACTCTCTCTATCTCTCTCTCACACACCCGTGTGTGCGTGCGTGTGTGCGTGCCTGTATGTGTTTGAAACATATTATTACAAGATAAATGATTAAGGGTGTTTGTAAGGAATCTTTAGTTCTTTTAATTGCACTTTATATCTAATCAGTCTAAGCTGGCGTTAGTAACAAAGAAAGCTACTACAGAAAGCGAATACAATATTGCTTATCTTGGCTAATTGTGTATGATTCCTCTTTCTCTGCTCCTGAAGTAGAAGGCTGAAATTTTCGTTAGAAAATCGGAACAAGCGATATAAATATACAGTTAATTACAGTGAATAAATTAATATTTTTCTTCTTATGTATTTCTTCACTTGTTTGGGTGGAAACTTTCTTATGATTATTGAAAATTATCCTCATTTTTAGTGTTTTTAACTGTCTCGATTTCTTGTATAGCTGATCCATTTGCTCTATATATCTATGAGTCTGTTCAGCAATTGTAAGATTTGCGACTGAATCCAAGCTTCAATACCGGAAATTTTTTGGATGCTTATTCAAGATGGGAAGCAGACGTATCGGTCTAATATTTACTTGATACTTTTCAAGTTCCCTGACTTCTTTATCAAAGCAGGGTACTTCATCGTCTTTAAGCGAACTTGTGAAGAATCCAATGTTGTAAACATTTGATTTGCTGGAGGGGCTAACAGCAGTGGAATATTTACTATTAAGAGATATTAAGTCTGTTTTGATCTAACCCTCGAGCTTATCACATCTATGGACCTCAGAGCTGTATCTTAACTTCCGAATAGTAGCTCATCTATTTATTAGTCGGGGTCTGATTTTGATCGTCATTGAAAATTCAGTGGTTTAATTCAACTGCAGTTCTCTTGTTAATTTTCGATTGGTCTCAGAAATCTACTAGAATGCTATAGGGATGAAGATGTGGTATATACAATTTGGAAGGAAAGCCTAAATTTAAATGTTTTATCCATACACCATACGCTGCAAACTTTTTTTCCGTTTAAGATTTGCTTTTTTTGTCTACATCTATACTTCATTTATTTTGGATTTTTAATGGTTCCTCACTTTGCTATGATTTTATGGTTTTTCATTCTAGCGCTTTTATTTTCTTTCTTTTGATTTCCAAAGTATTTCATTCCCCTTATCAACCATGACTGCCCGAGACAGTCTTGAAGCGTTTGCATGGATTTCGTCACGTGTGTTAGCCATGGCTTGTTTCATGAAATCGTAACCATCGATTGACAGATATCTTTGACTTTGCCGTTAATAACTCTAGTTGAAGCTTTCATATTTTTCAGAGTCATATCTAGTCATCCTGCAGAGTCACAAGTGCAGACATTTGTTTCACTGTGTTAATCAGAAAGAAATATGTCGACGATTGGATAAAGAGGTACTGATCTTTGCTTTTTTTGTATCTTTTCTTTTATCTAGAGTACACCGTTGTGTTTTTTTTTTTTTACTATTCTTAGTTTTAAAACTTCGGCATTCCATTGATTCTACATAATCATGCAGGTCTTTCTGGCATGGACAGTGTTACATTTAGGAAGTACGATCCATGTACTTCTATCTGCCTTTTCTTCTAGTCAAGCGTATGCATGCCTTCTAAACCGTGTTTCTAATCAACTCTTTCATTTCAGTTTTTAAATTTGTTAACTATTCTTTTAGACAAATGGTTATGAACTTCTGCTCCTTCATTGTTTCTCCTCTGTAAGGATAGCTCGTTTCTGATCTTTTTTTTTTTAATAATTGAAGTTATGTGTATTGGTCTACAAGTTGTATATTACGTCATGTATCTCTTTTTCGATGGTCCCTTTTTGGCATAGGTTATTTGATGTGAAATCCAAATAACCTAGGCCAAAAAGCTATTTTTTTCTTTTGAAATATGTTTAGATGAGACTCCTATTAGATAATAAAAGTTCTTTTTAAGTTCACTTTATTCATTTACGTAGGTGCAAGATTTATGCAAATATATGATCAAATGCTTTCGAATTTTGTGGTTTAAAATTGGTGATAAACCTTTAAAATACGGTTTATCGCAGTTCATGTAACTGACAGATATAAACAGCAATATAAAGAATTTTCAATCCATTACTGGGCCATTTAAGTTATGATCATCAAAACATAAAAGCGAATAGAACCGGCAGAGAAAAATACAGATTACGAACTGAAAAATGGCATAATTCTTCACAAAGAATTGTTTACACAAGGACATGTGTCTAGAAATTTCTTTATATTTAATGCCCTAAAAGCGAATTTTGCACAGTACATATGTATATATATATTTGGGGGAGGGGGGGGGGGACGATTCCTAATGAAAAAAAAATTCGAATTTATATTTCTACCATGATAACAGAATTTATATCTTAATTACCTTATACAAATTTATCATACCACTACATAAATGAAACAGACATAGATTTTGATCGCTCTTAATGCTCTTAATGTATTTATGTAAATTGTAGTAAAAGAATTACTACAAAACAGAAATTTGGGCCTAATGCAGCAATAAACACAATTTTTGTAGAGTAATTTGTTGTTTTCATTCACTGTTTAAAATTAAATGTAGAGCGAAAAAATCTTTTTACATCAAACATAATGTATAAAATATTTAAAAAACATGATAAAATTGCAGGAGTTACGACCAATTCAATTTTCGCAACGTTCGGTACCTATGGCGGCTATAGTGCGAAAAACGAGTAGTGGTAAAATCTCGAAAAATAATAAAAATAGAAAGTAAATTGCACTGCCCCCTTTCATTTGCTCGGGGGTACGTGCCGAATGTGCAATTTAATTAAATTCTGACGGTAATTTTTTTAGTTAGCCTCGCATTCGGGTTTTAGCATGGCGTTTCAGCCCATATCTCGAACGTGCGATTTTGACATAGCACCCTAATTATTCTAATTACCGCACGATCCGAAAGTTTTCGATTCCGTCGGCTTATGTAACCGCGCGCGGACCTCTAGCATCCCGTTTCTAAGCCGTAACATAGAAATTGAAGGAGCTAGGACCAATTCAATTTTCGCAACGTTCGGTCCCTATGGCGGCTATAGTGCGAAAAACGAGTAGTGGGAAAATCTCGAAAAATAATAAAAATAGAAAGTAAATTGCACTTCCCCCTTTCATTTGCGCGGGTATACGTGCCGAATGTGCAATTTAATTAAATTCGGACGGTAATTTTTTTAGTTAGCCTCGCATTCGGGTTTTAGCATGGCGTTTCAGCCCATATCTCGAACGTGCGATTTTGACATAGCACCCTAATTATTCTAATTACCACACGATCCTAAAGTTTTCGATTCCGTCGGCTTATGTAACCGCGCACGGAAGTCTAGCATCCGGTTTCTAAGCTGTAACATAAAAATTGCAGGAGTTACGACCAAATCAATTTTCGCAAAGTTCGGTCCCTATGGCGGCTATAGTGCGAAAAACGAGTAGTGGTAAAATCTCGAAAAATAATAAAAATAGAAAGTAAATTGCACTGCCCACTTTCATTTGCTCGGGGGTACGTGCCGTATCTGCACTTTAATTAAATTCGGACGGTAATTTTTTTAGTTAGCCTCGCATTCGATTCTGAAGATGCTTTTCAGCTCATAATACGAAGGTGCGATTTTGACTTACCGCCGTAATTATTCTAATTACCGCACGATCCGAAAGTTTTCGATTGCGTCGGCTTTTCTACCCGCGCACGGAAGTCTAGCATCCCGTTTCTAAGCCGTAACTTAAAAATTGAAGGAGCTAGGACCAATTCAATTTTCGCAACGTTCGGTCCCTATGGCGGCTATAGTGCGAAAACGAGTAGTGGTAAAATCTCGAAAAATAATAAAAATAGAAAGTAAATTGCACTTCCCCCTTTCATTTGCTCGGGGGTACGTGCCGTATCTGCAATTTAATTAAATTCGGACGGTAATTTTTTTAGTTAGCCTCTCATTCGATTCTGAAGATGCTTTTCAGCTCATAATACGAAGGTGCGATTTTGACTTACCGCCGTAATTATTCTAATTACCGCACGATCCGAAAGTTTTCGATTGCGTCGGCTTTTCTACCCGCGCACGGAACTCTAGCATCCCGTTTCTAAGCCGTAACTTAAAAATTGAAGGAGCTAGGACCAATTCAATTTTCGCAACGTTCGGTCCCTATGGCGGCTATAGTGCGAAAAACGAGTAGTGGTAAAATCTCGAAAAATAATAAAAATAGAAAGTAAATTGCACTGCCCCCTTTCATTTGCTCGGGGGTACGTGCCGTATCTGCAATTTAATTAAATTCGGACGGTAATTTTTTTACTTAGCCTCGCATTCGATTCTGAAGTTGCTTTTCAGCTCATAATACGAAGTTGGGTTTTAGCATGGCGTTTCAGCCCATATCTCGAACGTGAGATTTTGACATAGCACCCTAATTATTCTAATTATCGCACGATCCGAAAGTTTTCGATTCCGTCGGCTTATGTAACCGCGCAAGGAAGTCTAGCATCCGGTTTCTAAGCTGTAACATTAAAATTGCAGGAGTTACGACCAAATCAATTTTCGCAAAGTTCGGTCCCTATGGCGGCTATAGGGGGAAAAACGAGTATTGGCAAAATCTCGAAAAATAATAAAAATAGAAAGTAAATTGCACTTCCCCCTTTCATTTGCGCGGGGGTACGTGCCGAATGTGCAATTTAATTAAATTCGGACGGTAATTTTTTTAGTTAGCCTCGCATTCGGGTTTTAGCATGGCGTTTCAGCCCATATCTCGAACGTGCGATTTTGACATAGCACCCTAATTATTCTAATTATCGCACGATCCGAAAGTTTTCGATTCCGTCGGCTTATGTAACCGCGCACGGAAGTCTAGCATCCGGTTTCTAAGCTGTAACATAAAAATTGCAGGAGTTACGACCAAATCAATTTTCGCAAAGTTCGGTCCCTATGGCGGCTATAGTGGGAAAAAACGAGTATTGGCAAAATCTCGAAAAATAATAAAAATAGAAAGTAAATTGCACTTCCCCCTTTCATTTGCGCGGGGGTACGTGCCGAATGTGCAATTTAATTAAATTCGTACGGTAATTTTCATAGTTATGTAAAGTAACTCTGTTAGACTAAGATTCCAATTCGAGACCTTGATTTGTGCAAATTATATAAACTCTCTCTATCTCTCTCTCACACACCCGTGTGTGCGTGCGTGTGTGCGTGCCTGTATGTGTTTGAAACATATTATTACAAGATAAATGATTAAGGGTGTTTGTAAGGAATCTTTAGTTCTTTTAATTGCACTTTATATCTAATCAGTCTAAGCTGGCGTTAGTAACAAAGAAAGCTACTACAGAAAGCGAATACAATATTGCTTATCTTGGCTAATTGTGTATGATTCCTCTTTCTCTGCTCCTGAAGTAGAAGGCTGAAATTTTCGTTAGAAAATCGGAACAAGCGATATAAATATACAGTTAATTACAGTGAATAAATTAATATTTTTCTTCTTATGTATTTCTTCACTTGTTTGGGTGGAAACTTTCTTATGATTATTGAAAATTATCCTCATTTTTAGTGTTTTTAACTGTCTCGATTTCTTGTATAGCTGATCCATTTGCTCTATATATCTATGAGTCTGTTCAGCAATTGTAAGATTTGCGACTGAATCCAAGCTTCAATACCGGAAATTTTTTGGATGCTTATTCAAGATGGGAAGCAGACGTATCGGTCTAATATTTACTTGATACTTTTCAAGTTCCCTGACTTCTTTATCAAAGCAGGGTACTTCATCGTCTTTAAGCGAACTTGTGAAGAATCCAATGTTGTAAACATTTGATTTGCTGGAGGGGCTAACAGCAGTGGAATATTTACTATTAAGAGATATTAAGTCTGTTTTGATCTAACCCTCGAGCTTATCACATCTATGGACCTCAGAGCTGTATCTTAACTTCCGAATAGTAGCTCATCTATTTATTAGTCGGGGTCTGATTTTGATCGTCATTGAAAATTCAGTGGTTTAATTCAACTGCAGTTCTCTTGTTAATTTTCGATTGGTCTCAGAAATCTACTAGAATGCTATAGGGATGAAGATGTGGTATATACAATTTGGAAGGAAAGCCTAAATTTAAATGTTTTATCCATACACCATACGCTGCAAACTTTTTTTCCGTTTAAGATTTGCTTTTTTTGTCTACATCTATACTTCATTTATTTTGGATTTTTAATGGTTCCTCACTTTGCTATGATTTTATGGTTTTTCATTCTAGCGCTTTTATTTTCTTTCTTTTGATTTCCAAAGTATTTCATTCCCCTTATCAACCATGACTGCCCGAGACAGTCTTGAAGCGTTTGCATGGATTTCGTCACGTGTGTTAGCCATGGCTTGTTTCATGAAATCGTAACCATCGATTGACAGATATCTTTGACTTTGCCGTTAATAACTCTAGTTGAAGCTTTCATATTTTTCAGAGTCATATCTAGTCATCCTGCAGAGTCACAAGTGCAGACATTTGTTTCACTGTGTTAATCAGAAAGAAATATGTCGACGATTGGATAAAGAGGTACTGATCTTTGCTTTTTTTGTATCTTTTCTTTTATCTAGAGTACACCGTTGTGTTTTTTTTTTTTTTACTATTCTTAGTTTTAAAACTTCGGCATTCCATTGATTCTACATAATCATGCAGGTCTTTCTGGCATGGACAGTGTTACATTTAGGAAGTACGATCCATGTACTTCTATCTGCCTTTTCTTCTAGTCAAGCGTATGCATGCCTTCTAAACCGTGTTTCTAATCAACTCTTTCATTTCAGTTTTTAAATTTGTTAACTATTCTTTTAGACAAATGGTTATGAACTTCTGCTCCTTCATTGTTTCTCCTCTGTAAGGATAGCTCGTTTCTGATCTTTTTTTTTTTTAATAATTGAAGTTATGTGTATTGGTCTACAAGTTGCATATTACGTCATGTATCTCTTTTTCGATGGTCCCTTTTTGGCATAGGTTATTTGATGTGAAATCCAAATAACCTAGGCCAAAAAGCTATCTTTTTCTTTTGAAATATGTTTAGATGAGACTCCTATTAGATAATAAAAGTTCTTTTTAAGTTCACTTTATTCATTTACGTAGGTGCAAGATTTATGCAAATATATGATCAAATGCTTTCGAATTTTGTGGTTTAAAATTGGTGATAAACCTTTAAAATACGGTTTATCGCAGTTCATGTAACTGACAGATATAAACAGAAATATAAAGAATTTTCAATCCATTACTGGGCCATTTAAGTTATGATCATCAAAACATAAAAGCGAATAGAACCGGCAGAGGAAAATACAGATTACGAACTGAAAAATGGCATAATTCTTCACAAAGAATTGTTTACACAAGGACATGTGTCTAGAAATTTCTTTATATTTAATGCCCTAAAAGCGAATTTTGCACAGTACATATGTATATATATATTTGGGGGAGGGGGGGGGGACGATTCCTAATGAAAAAAAAATTCGAATTTATATTTCTACCATGATAACAGAATTTATATCTTAATTACCTTATACAAATTTATCATACCACTACATAAATGAAACAGACATAGATTTTGATCGCTCTTAATGCTCTTAATGTATTTATGTAAATTGTAGTAAAAGAATTACTACAAAACAGAAATTTGGGCCTAATGCAGCAATAAACACAATTTTTGTAGAGTAATTTGCTGTTTTCATTCACTGTTTAAAATTAAATGTAGAGCGAAAAAATCTTTCTACATCAAACACAATGTATAAAATATTTAAAAAACACGATTAAAAAACAAATGGATCATTTAATGAACGGTCTGACTGACACTGAAGACTAAAAAAAAATAGGAGTTTTGTTTTAGGTTTAGTTCCCTTTGTTTTAGGTTTAGTTCCCAATTTAAAATAATAAGCGGAGACCCCCATTTTATGCTTTCATAATTGCCAGAAAAATTGCAATTATCTCCTTAAATTTTTCTCGCATGCCAGTAAGTTTTTAAAATGCTTTTAAAATACAAAAGAAAATTATTTTAAACAACAACCTCTTTGATAATTAAAATGTATACAATCTAGTAAGAGATTAAAAATTGAACAGAACATTTTTACTTCGCACACCGTTAATCCGCTTTAAATATAGCAAATACAAAATGTGGTACAACATTCTGTCTAAATATAGCATCAATGTATGGAATACTAAATCATTTCCTTTTAATTAAAATGTAAAATATTTAAAAGTAAGATAATTTATTTCATATTTTAATAGAGAATTTTAAATACAATACTAAATATACTGATGAATTTTGTGAGTATTTATTGTTGATATATATATATATATACATACACACACAGAAAGACATGGGCTTTTTTTTAATAGCGTTAGATTTTATTGCTAGACTAGTTAAATTTGTCACCGACAGATGGTGCTTCAGGTGTGTCAGCGGTTTGTAAAATGGCGCATCGCAGTTCGAAACGCAGCTAGGATTACAAATGTTCAATCTGACTGACGTTATTTCTGAGAATGGCTGTCAGGCATTTTACGATACTCTGTACAGCATCGCAGAGAGTGTCATCTGCCGTACCTGTCACATGATGGCGAATAGCTTCTTTCAACATAGTCATTGATGTCCGCCGACTTCTGTACGTCTGTGACTTCAAGTAGGCCCATAACCGAAATTCAAGAGGTGTAAGATGTGGAGTATTTGTTGACCATTCCTGCGAGAATAAGCCCTTGAGGACACGGTCCTCGTGTCCTCAAGGAAAAGCTGCTGGACAAGATATGTAATATGTGCACGTGCTCCATCCTGCATAAATGTTACTGAATAGAACGCTTGCTTCACTTGGAAGGAGGCGGTGAGGCTGTATCTTAAAAGAGATGCATAACTCTCACCTATGACGAAGTGAAACGGCCGAAATATCTGTTTAAATAGCGATAGGTAGCAGCTTAGGAACTACTACAGCGCCACCTGTGAGTGGCAAATAAAACTTTCCTGGCAACAAAATGTTTCGTTATTGAAAATTATCCCATATCTTCCTGTGCATTTCTGCGAAAACCGCATCGTGATGCTGTCTATAATTTTCTAATTCTTGAATTTTTACGTTTTCTGTGACTTTTGGTTCACCCTCTATGTGTGTGTGTGTTTGCTTATCCTGTATAAAGCTATTTTTCTTGAACAAAACATATGTATTTCTGGTGGTTATAATTTAATGGGACGGATCTTGCACCAGAAACTCTGTATGAATAACATATACTAAAGAATTGTATGGTAGCATTTTCTTTGCCATAATTATGGTCTACTCGTGGCAACAAGAATTATCATTAATTTATTTTAAACATCCTCAGATTCCCTACCCGGCCATCGTTTTTACACCCACCTACGATTCTAGTGTCGATTGGTTACCAGGAACTTTAATTGTTTCCTTTAACAGATTCGATTTCTCCGATTTAAGTTAGAAATTCGGTAACTTTGTGGCCCATCTCTCTCCTCACTTCATTGAAAAAGACATTAAATAGACATTTCAGTCGTTGTTGGGTGGTGGCAACACTTGGATGTTTCAAAGTTTATGCGGTTATATATTTCACAGGCAAACAAAGATTCATGCATTTTGAAATCCCAATTTATTGTCCATGTATCGTCGATCTCTTTCACGATTGTTCCGATAAGCATAAATCTTTAGGTTGGGTATTTTATATATTATTTTATTGTCTTAATTCTGGCATGAGAAAACCATCGCTAGTGTTTATACCAGCTTTCTTATCTAATCTGTCAATGCCTACTGGTTAACTATAACCTTGCTCACATCTCTAAGATACGTGGGATCAAAAGCTTTAGTAAAATTTCTTGTGTTTGAGAGTGAAAAGTGATAACTAAGGTGCAAAATATGCAGAAATTTATATTTAAAAGGAATAATTTATGAAGCAATTACGACCTTCTCAACTGGCCTAGTCACTTATACTATGAGCCAAACAATAAACCTTAATTATTGTATTTTATAGCTTTAAAGAAATGGGAAAAATTTAAAGTTTAAAGTAGATATCACTTTTAATATCATGGCAAATTTAATCGTAAAAAAATACACAACACATACAGAGTTGCCATTCCAAATTTTTTTAAAATTATAATATTGATTAAAGAATACAATTAGCTTGAAATAATGAAATGAAAAGAATATTCTTTGACTTTTTTTCATTCGCATTTGTATTTTTAAGCCACTAATAATTATCTACACACAATTTCTTAATGGATATTTGCCACAGTTTAGAAATATATTCCACTGCACAGCACCAGAAGGCCCACACTATTTATATATTTTTAGATGCCTACACACTTTGGTCATTTTTTTATTGCGAATGAAACTTCTAAATTAGAGTCATTTAATTAACCGTAAACCTAATAAAACTATCCATTTCTTGTAGCAATATTTCTTCTATCGAACATTCTCTCCAGTGTTTACTGAATGTAAAACTTGATGAGGCGCATAATTTATATACGCTTTATTAAGTTTCTTATTACGGCGCTTCATTTAACAAGAGCTATTAAATCAATAAAAATAATGAATAAAAAACATTCATAAAAACTAATTTAGGAAATGGGCTTCGTAAAGTGGTTGCGAGTAAACATCTTGCCTATGTCAACATATTTAGAAGAAAAACTTCAAGAAGTGTTTACCTTTATTTCGAAGAGAAAAAAAAGAGAGATGGTAGATTCATAATTTCTGTATTGTTTTTATGCCACTTTGTATAAAGTTAAATTATGAAGTTGTTCCAGTAAAACTTAATGAACATTGTAGGTTTTTTTAAAAATAAAAGTATAGAGTAAATTAATTATCAGACCTTATCTAGCAGAAGTGAAAATTTAATAGAGTAAGAAGAACTCTTCATCACCAGTAATTAATTTGCTTAGCTTTAAGTTGAGAGATATATTATTTAACGGTAGAACATAATGATTAAATACTACATAGCAATATCGTAAAAAATTTTTATTGGGAATTTTAGGAAGCAGTATGTTTCCATTTTAATATCCTCCTCACGCTAATAAGTTAAAAGGGTAGTGTTGATTGTATTTTTTAATTTATAATAATGAAGATATAGGGACCAGTGCGCAATGAATCATTCACTTTAAATTAATCATTGTAATGTTCATTTTAACATGCATTTCTGTTACTTTTGGTATAAGAGAAATTAATGGTAAGCATTATATGATTTCAAATATAAATTCTTTAGTTTAGAATCCAAAGTAGAGTATACTTTCGCAACAGCTGTCCGTTTAGCATATTGTCCAACAACTACGGTTATCCGACAGAAAGAAATACAAATATGTGCAGTTATCGTCATTCCTAGCCTAGGAAACTTAGTTTTTGCAAAGTTCACTCTGCAATCATTTTATATTAAAATAAATTGATTTAACCTTCAGCATCCCTAGTGCAATATTACAGATCGTGACATTTATTTATTTGCTATAAATTTCATCTCAATGAATAGTGTGTCAGCCATTAGTCTCAGAACCTTTTTGTTACTAAAACTCCAGACAGTTTATGAAAGCAAAGTACTTGAACACTGCTTAGTCGGGAATTTATTTTTGCTAAACTCTTAGACGTATCTTTAGTGCAATTCTCGGGTGTTTTCAAGTTGCGAAGTCGAGTATTTATTTTTAATGATAATTTTGGTGTTAGATGTAAGGCATTAGAAGGAGAGTCGATTAGAAGGAGAGTCTAGATTTTCGAAAAAGACGAATTCCCATGAGGAGACTTTTAATTGACTTTACAAATTGCATTCAAGAATATTTTTTTAATATGATTGCAAATAATAATTTTGGTGGTGAATATACTGGAAACTGTGACCATGATTCTGATGTAGTAAGAATAATTTTTAAAACAGAAAGAAACGAAGGAAATTGATATTAGTTAGGAAAGGCTACATACCGATAAACAAAAACTGTTGTTGGAGATTAGCACGGAAATATTAGATTTAAATAATCTCTATAAAGTTTCGGAAGTAGATAAAGCAACCGATCTTAAAGATGGAAGATCATGTAATCTTTGCGACTACTAGATATAAGCTAAAAACATGCTCTCGCACTTTATCTGTACTATAAATTTATAGGAAGCGAAAACTGTGAGGAACGTAATCTCTGAGAAAGCAAATGTTCAGTATGCTTAGTGATATTGTAGAAAATTCTGACATTGAAACGAAACAAAGCTTTGAAAGTTCGAAGAGTTTTAGTTATTGCTGATTAAATTCCTCAAAATTCAACAAAAAACTTGAATAGCCTAAAACCTAATACATCCTTGTACCTATTTCTCCAAACATCAATGTAAAGAACAAATATTTTCATGCTATTAGAGTAAGAAGCTTTTTACCTCAAGACTTAAGCAAGAAATTTTTAAAACGTCAAATATTTTCCTAACGCTGGAAGCACTTGCTTGTCTTTTGGACACTCGTCATTCCAAAGATGCGAATATGTCAGTTTTTATATTAAGCAAGGTTCAAATAGATCAACCAACATCACCACATCCTTTGAGAAGAAAGTACAAGAACGTCCAAGCTTTAGTCGAAGCTCGAACATTAGCCTTAAGACAAAAATTTCAAGTACTGCAATTTTTCGACTTACTTGTTAATTTCTTTCCATCTCTCTAAATACCAATGACTGTCATGATAAATTTAATAAGACTTAAAGATTATAAATGTTTTCTGAGTTATGAAAGTATAAATAAAGAAAATTTATACCTATATACTGGAATTTCTTGAATGGCAATTTGATACTTTTAGAAAAAGTAATTCTGAAAATTCATGAATCCCATTTTTATTTATTAATATTATATTGTACACTTATTTAAAATTTTATAGCCATTCTTACTTTTTATAATTCAAAAACAATTTGTTCTGTGCAGTACCTAAGATAAGGGTCTCCGATCGATGAAGAGTAAAAGTGTTGCCTTATTCTCAGTACAATGGATATGGTAATAATGTCTTAATTATAGCCAACGTTTCTTGAACAATGAGAAATAAGAATCCTTGAGCATGTAAAAGTGAACATGTAAAAGTAAAGAATATTATTTTTTAACTGAAAAATATACTGTGGCGTCGTGGCCTTCACAGCAAAACTTCCGTACTCGAGAGAGGTTGTTTCCAAGAGAGGACAGAGCCATGCAGTGGATTTAAGCTCTTTTTATTATTTTAGTTGGTATGAAACTATATACAAGCTATTTACAGAACAGGTGCCATACGCATTTAATTGGCTGTGCTAGACGTTCAACATCACGCATTTTCATATATTACAGAACAAGTTCACAGATCCTTCTGCTCGTCGCTAGCCTTCGGCTTCTCCTCCGACCAGTCCGTCTCGTCAGAAAAACCTGTATGTCGCCGCTTGCGCTCGAGCCCTTTTTAAGCAGCTTCGGAAAGATTCTAGAACAATCTAGACTCCTATTCGAAACCTTCCAGGCGGCTCCAAACAAGACCTCTCACGGTGCTTCACGACATCTGGTCCTTAATGAATAGGAGGTTCGAGAACCATTGGCTGCTTAATAAAAAACATCCTACTAAAGGGGAAAACCGGTAAGACACATTCCACTGTAGATTTCCAATGGAGTGGCTAAATGACAAAGTACGGTTCACGCACAGTGTAGACTGGCGTTTTCTGAGAAACGGCAAGGGGGTTAAGAGGAGAGTATAGTCACGTTGCTACAATACTCTGACTGCGTCTAGAGAAAATTCTGAATGCATTACTTGATAATGAATCGAAAATAATTAGACTGAAATCATAATAAAATTTCTTTCTTAACTATTCAATTCTGGATGCGAGTTGATAATATTTACTACATAAGCCTCTCTGAAAGAAATGTTAGAAATCGATATCTAATTAAGTTAATGTTTCCATACAGTAATATTCTTTCAAAATATAAATAATGAACAAACCAAATATTGTTCTTTAAACAAAAGAGCGTTGTGTACATATTTAATGATCTAGTTAAGGCTGACGTAACGTCTTTTACAACACATTAATCTCATTTATAAGCAAGATTCTTGCTCACTATTTTCCCGCATTATCTGAATATCTAAGGATCTTAAGGATTTAATGTTATATAAAGTGCACTGATCGCATAAGTATTCTTTTGCATCCGCTTCAAAATGCAAATGCGAAAGAATTATAGTATAGGAAAAACTCTATCTAAGTCGAAGTTTTACATACTTGTTTTGAAATGTTTCGCAAATAAGGCAAAGCGAAATATCTCAGACAGCCATGAAACATTCATGGAGATACCTTATAGATAGCAAATAATTTTAATACAGCTCAAATAATTCTAAACGAGTCGTTTCATGGACCCATTTGTGTGAGATAACAAGAAGTAAAACTTATGCTAAAAGTCGAAAGGCCTTTAAAAGACAAAATATAAAGAAATCATGTTTTCAAAGGTTGAATTCTTCCTAACAAAGTGACTTTGAGTTTTCCGAATCTCTCAAGTTTCCGAACAGAAAGTATTTTTACGAGACCATTCGATACTACTCCATATGGAGTAGAATTATTTATTGTTATTTTGTTTGTCATCGACGTGGTATGCTTTTACGAGGAATAAATGAATAGAAGATGTTTGTATTTTTGCTATCCTAAATGCAATTGTTGAAAATTATGTGGTTTAAGAATTATTTACATTTAAACTATATTACCTATATATGAATATCTAACGATTGTTTTGAAGAAACGTTGAATTTTTGACAAGCGCAGGAAAAAAGTAGAATCAAAAGTAGTGCATTCTGAGCGTACTCTATATGGAGTACGCACAATGCTGTACTCTAAAATAACTGAATTTCATAACTTTAAAAATCCAGTTTTATCAATTTTTGGTAAAACAAAATTACATGTCAAAGGGAATAAAGAGGGAAACCTTAAGGAAAATAATTGGTCATGAATCTAAATAACTCTTATAGAAACAATCATTTCGTCCTTCTGGTTTAAATACTTCTGCAATACCCTGCAGGCATGATCTAGCCCATTCCGACGATTCTAGGAGGAACTAACTTAACGGAGCTATTTGTTTTATGGGGGATGGGGAAAGTTGTCTTATGTTTTTCATGTCAATCCGTTGTATGTAAATTCATTTACTACAATCCTCAAAAAATATTTTGGGACATCTCCTCAAACGCGTTTAAAGACAAAATTATCAGTTTAACGTAGAATTATGTTCCTCAATAACGATCCTCCGGAAAGCAAAATTTCAGACGCTAAAACTGTCCATCGTCGTGAGTTATAATTTTGGCAGCGTGCCAAACCCAGTCTGTATCGCTTCAGCAAGTAGTAAACAGTTAAACAGAAAATTACCAAAATGCGTCAAAATTTTGACATACATATACACATATATATACAGTAACCACCGCTTATAGTGACCAGTGGTTATAAGAATCAATATCGCAAAAACAAAAGCAAATGCATTATTTCCATGTTAAAATTTTCGCTTTAAAGAATCAATCCACCGAATTTAAGAATCAGCTTTTACTCGTCGCTTTCCTCTCATTTTTTCCAAAAAAGCCACTCAAACCTCAAAAGGCACGAAGTTCTTTGTTTAGTTTTTGAAAAGAAAGACTTATAAGACTTTAGGGAGGAATACAGTCGTAAAATACATCCCTTTCTTTCTTAGACAAAACATCATAGTTTCCCCTTAAATGCTTTAGCTAAACACTCTCTTATCAGCTTGACCCAGAGGCCTCTCTACCCGTCTGGGGCCGATTTCACTTTTCTCCACTGACAAACAAAGACATGGACTTTATTTCCCACCCCCCACTTCCTGGTTGCAGCTTTCTGGACCCTGAAACACATAAATCTTCGGCGAAGGGTCCACTGTCACTTAGGTGAACGTTACATTAGTAGATTCAGACGTTATCAAACCGTAAAACGTAAGCTATAAGGTGAATCTTCATCCGAGACTGTAATGAGCATTCGTTGCTAGTGTTCACTTTAGTTTTTCTAGCAACATTGCCAGTTAGTGTTATAAATTTTGATAGTCGTTTTCAAAAATGATAAAAACAAGGAAAACTCTTTGTTTTTCTGAAAAACTGGCTTGTTAATTAGGTATAATGCTCTTCCGAAGTGTAGTCAAAGAGAAGTTGCCTCCCGTTTGGGTGTAACTCAGTCTACTCTTAGTAAAATTTTAAAATGTCGAGAGGAAATTTCGGCTACCATTAGCAGAAATGGATATCTTGATCGAAAAAGGAGGCGCGGTGGAAAATCGGTCGAAGTAGAAGAAGCTGTCTTGCAGTCCTTCTACTCAAGTCCGAATGATGAATGCACCTATCAACAGAGGTGTGATGCTGCAAAAGGCCGAAGATTTTGCAAAACAAATTGGTAGAAAACAATATTTGAGCTACGGAAGGTTGGATTACCCGATGAAAAGGGAGAAACAATATTGTTTATAAAAAAAATGATGGTGAGAAACAAAATGCGGATACTGAATCAGCTCAAAAATGGCTCTCTGATTGCTTGCCTGCAATAATGAAAAACTACGCCCCACACCAAATTTTTAATACAGATGAAACAGATTTATTTTAGAGCGATGCCTGATCGAATGATGATGTTTAAAACAGATTTGTCTTCTTTTGTGTAAAAACAAAAAGAACGCGTTACAGTTCTTTTGACGATAAATATGACTGGGGACGTAAAGAAAATGCCTTTGGTTGTAGGTAAGAGTAAATCTCCACGATGCGTTACGAAAATAAAAACCATTCCTGGGTCTTACGAAAATTCAAAAAATGCTTGGATGTGTAGCAGGATTTTCATTAATTTCCTTCTAAAGTGGGATAAGGAGCTAACTGGGAAAGAAAAAAATGTTTTGATTTTGGACAACTATCTGGCACATCCAGTTTTAAAGCTCACAAATATCGAGCTTTTTTTTGCCCCCGAATACAGCATCAGTAATACAACCTCTTGATTAAGGAGAATCATAATTTTTTTTAAAAAAGCTATATCGCTCTGACTTGCAACAAAGAATTGTTGACGCAATCGACGAAGGAAAGGGATCTGCGTCAGAAATAAATAAAAGATGCTATACTTGATGCTATACATATGAGTGCAAGTGCCTGGAAAAAAGGTTCAAATCACTGCACTGTTAACTGCTTCCGTAAAGCAGGATTTTTCCGTGAGACTGATGACTCATTAAGTCAAGAAGAGACTCATCCTGTTGAGGAATCACTTCGTGAGTGGGTTGAAATCGACGAAAATCTACAGACTTCGGAAGAAAAGACAGAAGATGAAATCATCGAAGAAATTTTAAAAAAAAACTGTCGATAGTACTGAGAACTAGATTAAATGAATGACGTATTCCCAGAAAAACTACCATCAGCAAAAGAATCCATAGAAGCGCTCAGTATTCTTAGAAGGACACTTGAATGTAGAGGAGCTTCTGAAGAAATTTACGGGACATTTTATGATATTGAAAGAGGTATAAACAGCCTCCTGAAAACTTTATTACGTCAAACAACCCTAGAAAACTTTTTCTTGCATCCTTCCTGTAGATGAAATGTTAAAACTGTTTAGCAGGTATGTTGTTGCAAATATTGGATTTTTTCTTCTCTTACTATAATCATGTGTAGCCACTTACAGGTCTAGAAATTGGGTTACGGAATTTTGTTTAGAAATTAAGTATTTTTAAAATTATAAAAAATAATTTTAATAAAAGATAATTAACGTAAATTAAAGAGTATTTAATGGTAAATTATGTATATATATATGTGTGTGTGCTTGTATGTATATATGTATATGCATATGTGTCTGTCCAAAAACTTAAATTTCGGCTATAAGAATCAACCGCTTATAACAATCAAACAGTAATAACAAACATATAAGCGGGATTCTTATAAACGGGGATCACTGTATATATATATATATATATATATATATATATATATATACAGGGTGTCCATAATTAAAGTTCCACAAAGCTGCAGAAAAAGAACCACTGGTCAGAATGACTTCAAATTTGAACTGAATATACTGGATGAAGGGGGAAACGATTTGGCATAATAAAAAAAAGTTCCAAAATGTGTCAAAAGACGGCGCTGTAAGCGACATAACGAAAGTGGATTCGGCTACAAGTGACATTTTGAATCGAAATACGATGGCTTTAGAATGAGTTGCACAGTAAACCAACTGCAGTGTTCAATGTGCATGTGTGTTTGGGTCGTTTGACGGAAAAAAATGACTTCCAAGTCAGTCAACAGTTGTAGCACTGTCAGTGGAAAGCCCATCCACCACGGCAAGGTCGTACCACATTGGATGGGGAAAATTGGTTTTTAATTGTCCTTGGGCCAAAAATCGCATAAAAAGCAACAATGAAAACGCCTGTTAATTATCGCTAGACTTGGGACAGACAGGTTCAATATGATTTACACCATTGTCCGCCACAAGCTGAAAGTGAAGTTCCACAACGTACCGGAGTGTCTCAGGGATGACGTTACGAATGTGTTGCGTAATCCATGCCTTCAATTCTGCTAAATTTGCAATCGGGCCACTGTACACAACTTTTTTAAGATAACCCCACAGACAGAAGTCCCAAGGATTGAGGTCTGGTGATCTTGGAGGCCAGGCTGTTGGACAATGACGGCTGATAAGTCGATTATTTCCGAAATGCCTCTTGAGCAGTTGCATGACTGGCTTTGCGATGTGCGGAGGAGCGCCATTTTGCATGAAAATGATTCTATCCAGACATGCACGCTGTTGAAGTGTTGGAATGACCTGGCTGCACAAAAGACTCGCATACTGTTTACCATTCACGGCACAGGTAACAGGACACACAGGACCTATCTCCTCGAGAAAAATGGCCCTACCATACACGATGCCGTCAACCCGCTCCACACAGTTACCTTTGGCGAATGCATCGGTACTGGTTGAGTTGCGAATGGGTTTTCCTTTGCCCATATCCTGCAATTTTGAGTGCTGACAAACCCGTGGAGGTAGAAATGGGCTTCATCTGTCCACAAAATGTTCCATGGCCATTCATTGTCCACTTCCACGCGAGCGAGAAATTCCAGAGCAAATGCCTGTCTTCTTGGCAGGTGAGCGGGAAGCAACTCCTGAACACGCGTAATTTTGTATGGATAGCAATGCAGGATATTGCGTATAATTTTGTGCACCGTAATCGTAGGCATGTCTAAACATCGCGCAGTACCACACCACTGCTCGTCCCTTCCACTAATGCTGTGGCCACATCTTCTACCACTACTGACGTCGAAGCAATTGATTTCCTCCCTCTGCCAAATTTCACTTCAAAAGAACCTGTTTCTTCGAATTTCTGAAACATATTCTTTAGACCCTTTGCAGAAATCGGACCACAGCATTTTTTCCTTCCCTTTAATGACCGGAATTTCTTTAAAGCTGCAGGCACACAGTCGTCGTTCTTGTAGAAGAGCTTCACCAGAAGAGCGCGATCCTTCATTCAGAGACTCATGACAAGCTACTCAGATACAATATGATGGGAACGCCACATATCCCGCGCTTTTATACCACATGTAATGTGTCGTCCGCATGAGTTTCTTTTAATTAGTTTGCATAGTATGCCGCTTACAGCGCCATCTATTGATACATTTTGGAACTTTTTTTATTATGCCAAATCGTTTCCCCCTTCTTCCAGTATATTCAGTTCAAAGTTGAAGTCATTCTGACCAGTGGTTCTTTTTTTGCAGCCTTTTGAAAGTAAGACTTTAATTATGGACACACTGTATATATATATATATATATATATATATATACATAACACATACATACATATATACATACAAAAGAGGTAATCAACGATAAGTAATCCTACGTTAATAACCCGTGGTAGTTTCGTTAGGAGAGAGTACCTGAAATTTTTTTTTAATATGAAAACGTGTCAGGTAGTTTCACTAAGTGGCCTACTAAAGACTCGACAGTGGAAGGGAGATTTTCCTTCTTTGAAGTACATGGACCTAATCCATCACATTTAATAATATTTAATAGATATTTGATATTTTTGCAGCCCCATTTCCTGCAGGCACGATGTACGATTATAGTAGGATCCACATGAGGGCAGTAGCTGCTATATGGATTTTTTTTTGCCCAATGTTTTGATGTTAATCTGTCCCATGAAAATTCGTGTACCTATCACAGTTTCTGTAAAGTCTCTCGGAATTTCTTCTGGAGAGCGTTCAAAAGCAAAATTCTCATTTTGCATCTATGAGTATGTGGCAGGTATTTCATCTGAGCGGCCTAATAAAGAACTCGACAGCGAAAAGGAGATTTTCCATCCTTGAAGTACATGGACCTAAATCAATATATTTAATTGAGGAGACCTTATTACACCCCGGTCTGAGCGAAGTTGGGTGAGAAATTATGCACGGATTAATTATTTTATACCACATGCAATGTGTCGTCCGCATGAGTGTCTTTTAATTTGTTTGTATAGTATGCCGCTTATAGCGCCATCTATTGATACATTTTGGAACTTTTTTTTATTATGCCAAATCGTTTCCCCCTTCTTCCAGTATAGTCTGCAGGCATACTATACCTTAATAAACCATTTAAGAATAAGTTCTTGAAGGATTTGGAAAAAAAAATATCTACATCGGTATCACCATCAGTATTTATATCACTGATACTTACAAATATTATCTGTAAGAGAATGTTTATGAATAAATGAGCCAAAAGTTGCATATATATGTTTTGTAATGTTTTGTATGTATGATTAATTTGTTAATTTACCTTAATTTAATACCTTAATTTATTACCTTAATTAAATTACCTTAATTTATTATCTCATTACCCTAATTATTAATGTTAATTTATTACCTTAATTTAATTACCTTAATTTATTATCTTCTTACCTTAAATTATTAATGTTAATTTATTACCTTAATTTTTTACCTTAATTTAATTTGCGTTAATTTAATTTGCTGTTGATTAAGGCAAATACCTTAATTTACCTTAATCAACAGCATATCGAAATGTATCAAAGAAATAAAATAATAAATATAATATTGTGATGGTCAGTATCGGATCTGTGTATTTTAAGTGATCCGGTAATTTAAGGAATAATCCGGATTAAATTCCGGTTTTCCGGAATTTAATCCGGTATTTTAATCACTTAAAATACCGGTAATTTAAGGCATAACCGGAATTTAATCCGGATTAAATTCCGGTTTTCCGGTATTTTAAGTGATCCGTGTATTTTAAGTGCCCGGTACGAAGGAGCTTCTTTTTACGATCGAGCTCTGTATGGCATCAGAAAAAGAAAATGTGAGGAGAGGTTTTAGTTGTAATAACTGTTAATTTCATTTTTTGTCAGCACTTACAAAACGAAATACAAGGGAAAATAAAAACACAAGGAAAATGGTACCTGATTTTATAAAGAAATTTATAAAAAAAAAAAAATGAAGTAAACATTTTTATAAATGTCTCCAAAAACGTGTACTATAATTTTAGGCATTTTACATCTATATTTAAACCTTTTATTTATTTATTTTGATTGTTTCTTTCGATTCGTGCCAATTGCATTCATTGCAAATTGCCCTAAAACAATCGCATGCATATTCATACCATCTGTCTAGACTTACACAGTAAGTTATTATCTGAAGCCTGAATGCATTAAGAAATGAAATATTCCTAGGTATACTTATGTCTGCAGATAATGATATACGCACGAAGAAGTTTCAACATATATAGACAAACATAATGGCATTTAATCCAGGTCCGGCATTTAGGATATTAATGGACGTCGCAGTATATCAAATAGTTACTCGTATTTGATACTCGTGTAGTGCAAATTTATGCGTTTATATTTGCGTCACCCAAATGCATGTTTTTTATCGTATGTCTTAATATTGAAGAGGTTGATATGTATCAAAGAATCAAATGGCTTAGGATTAAAATGATTCTGAGAATTATGAAGAAAGAATAATGATTTAACCTAATTGACATCTATTTAGCTGTAATCAGAAGTATATTTATTTGTAACTATATCCTTATAAAAATAAACACACATGAATATTCTTTAAACTTTTTGGATTTTGGCTCATTTATTCATAAACATTCTCTTACAGATAATATTTGTAAGTATCAGTGATATAAATACTGATGGTGATACCGTTGTAGATATTTTTTTTCAAAATCCGTCAAGAACTTATTCTTAAAAAGTTTCTCCATTGATACTGCGAAATGTTATCATGTCATCTGAGAAAACTAGATTTAAATAGCACAATCCACAGAAGGTAGAGAATAGAATAATATAATTAGTTTTAACGATGGCTTTCAAAACGCATCGCTACCATAAAAAATTGCTATATTTGTATCAAAATGATTTTTTTAAAATACAATTTTATCCATATCTACTTTCAGAGGTTAAATAATTATGACCACCTTTTCAAAATTATCTATCTTTCAACAACATTCTCTCTAATAATAATCAATCTTTCACTCATTATTGTGCTTGAATTTGCCTTAGTATAGTTTGGCCAAGAGATTTTGCCTTAGTATTGGATTGGCCAAGAGATTTTGCCTTAGTATGGATTGGCCAAGAGTGATACATCGGATCTCCCAAACTTGGAAATCTTATGAAACAGAATCCATCAGGTTGAGTCTTCCGTCGGATTTGCCCGCCTCGAGATCTCAGGAATTAAGATTCAGAAATAAAGACACTCATGTATTAAGAAAACATTCATTATACCATGTTATTCTTTCCTAATAGCTCCTAGTTCCTTTCAAAACGATGCTTGGCATCTCGATCGTAGCCAATAGTAACTATTTCCACTATTCCAAGAGATCAGCTGATGGAACAGGAAATAGGACATACAACGAGAAGCCTTTGCACGGAATCTCCCGTTTAGAAAGTTGCAAGATTTCACCATCTTTGCCTAATTTCTTTTTAACGCCATACTGAATTTTTACCAAATAGCCGATTTTCGAGTATCAGTACCACCAAATAAATAGTGCAGATTTTGGATTGCAAAACCTAGGTAAAAATAATGTATGTTAAATATATAATAACTTTAGGTAGTATTTTGATAAATTTCTAATATTATCATACATAACGATTTCACTAAAATATAAATAGAATCTTATTTTCAACCATCCCATAACAAATGCCAGTGATTGTGTTCCTAACTCTAATATGCACGCTAATACTAATTAGTATTTGGATCGTACTACTGCATATATTATATATTGCGAAGGATAGCTTTAAAAGCATAACAGAGGATTTGCAAACTGACAAACTGTAGCTCGTCTGTCAGATCAAAATGGTCTTTCTGTTCAGACTGAATATACAGTGATAGTGAACAAATAAACGTATAATGCTTTAAATAGTATAATGCTAGTTTCTGAACACAATCTGTTTACCCGTGCAGGCTGATAAACAATATTAGTTTCAAATGATGATTTGTGATAACAGCTGTTGAAATCTCGAATTCCGAAAGTCCAAATTTTAATCTTACATTAAACATGAAATTCAAATCAAAATATATCAGTTTATTCATACTTAAACGTAAGAAAATAACGTTAGGATGACGTCCACTATCAGATAAAAGCTCTTAAGATATTGGATAACAGGACATAACAATGTACATATTAAATGCAGTATCATATCATATTTATATATGTACATAAATTCTACTTAATTTTGCTAGTATTATTGAAGCATGCAAATGCAAATATACGCTTCCGAGCATAATAGAAACGTTGACTCCCTAAGGAAAACTTTTACTTTTCTGCAAATATCCTAGATTTTTAGAGTACTCTCGATGTGAGACATTTAAAATAGTAGTTCATATTACAATCATGACCTTTCTTTTATGGTGTATTGATTTACTAAATTGATAATTATAATAGGAGTTTATAAACACAAACATTCAAAGAAATATCTGTAGAAGAATGCAACAAACGGTATTTTTATCTTGAAAGCTGTAAGAATTTTAGACACTAATTTTCGATTTTTATACACTAATTTTCTGCTAACAGAGGGCACTGTTAGCAGCTTTCAGCAAGAGAGCTGCAGGCATGGATTGAACTCCATATTCCCCGGACCTGAGTCCTTGTGACTATTTTTTGGGGGGTACATTCAAAGATACTGTCTACAGGAACCATCCCATCACGCTGGGCTTCTATCGGCGATCTATGTGGCAGCTGGATCAATTTCTGTTGAGAAAATACAGGGTATGATGACACATTTTATTGCGCCACCTCCATAGAGCGAATGGTTTACATTTTGAAAAGATTGTGATGTAGTGATTGCAAAGACTACAAGTTTATATAAGCATGCTGATACAAGTTGTATAGCGCCATCTGTTAGCAGGTTTTGTAACTATTTCGAAAATTAGTGTATAACATTCTTACAGCTTTCAAGATAAAAATACCGTTTGTTGCATTCTTCTACACATATTTGTTCTCGAGATTTCTCAATTTGAAATCAGGTACTTCTTCGCTGGACACCCTGTATACGCACACACACACACACACACACACACACACACACACACACATATATATATATATATATATAGGGTAAGTAGTACTAATGTGAGACTCCCCTTGTACAACTCTAAAAAAGAATTAGAATTACTGAAGAGCTTCTTAAAAAACAAAACTGTACACAATACTTAGATAGCAGTTACCTATATACACTAATAGGTGAAAAAGAAAGGTGACATTTTTAACAAGTTCGTTGGTTTACACTACAGGTTTTGTTTACTTTTTGTTTTTAGATTCAAATTTCTCACATTGTTTACAAATAAAATGTTCGTCAGCTCCACAATCTTCATGGGCCCACCTGAAACAAATTTTACATTGACACCACTGCTCTCCCCGTTTGTCTTCTGAAAATAAACAACCACAAAAAAGGCATTCCGCGTCGTTTTTATCAATGCTATCATCCCTGCTGTCATGGAGAGAAAGTTTTTCATAATCTCCAATTGAGCTGAGATTATCATAGCTATAATTAGTCTTATTCGTTCTCTGTTTTATAACTAGGGTTGTATTTTTATCTATCCTTAATTTTCCCCTTCTTGTAGGGACCCTTTTCCTTTTCTCTTTATTGTTTCATTATCCTTTTCTTTTTATCTTGAACTCCTTTTCCGTCTTTATCCTTTGATTTCTTATCTTTTATGTCTATTCAATTTTTTCTTGTAGGAAACAAAGTTTTTCTAAAATATTCTGCAGTTCTTTTATTAATGCTATCAATCAATTTATTTTTATAGATGATGATGTGATAATATCGGCTTTGCGGGTCCTACTTGGTTTCGAGCTGTTTTTCTCAGGTAACGTGGGCAAGGAATTTATTTCTTCAGGATTCACTAAGAACTGGTTTGAACTGGTTGTTTGATCAATACCTTCAACATTGTCACTGCTGCTACATAGTTGTGGATTTCGCCTGGGCGTCATTGCATCTGCAGCTGCAGAGGAAACAAGGCTGTGAGAGTGAAAACTAATATGCCCAATATGAGATCCTATCTCATATTAGGCATGCGTTGGGGTCTCTTATTGTGCACAACCATGTTGTTGAACACGCCAACGATATTTTAGGTCAGGAATGACGTTAGCTTAAAAAGAAACAGGCGTGTTTACAGTCCACATTTACAGCTACCTTTACATTACTAACAGTTTTAATAAGAGTCTTGCGTTGAAGATGAAAACAGCCAATAAAAATTGGGATTTAAAAAAGTCCACGAGCACATCCAAGAAAAAAAAAAATTCTACACCTTTGTGTGTGCTTGCAAACACTCGACTGACTCACCGATTACGAATGACGCAATAGACTACTGTTTTACGCTCCAGTCGCCAGGCGGCAGTACTTGATACGTCCTGCAAGCTGCGGTCTAATATTGGGCAAGGTCACATATTTAGCATTCTTACCCTATATATATATATATATATAGTTCGTCACGCATTTTAAACTTCTTTTAACTTTAGTCTTTTAAGAGTGTAGCGCACGTAAATAAATTATTCTTATACATCCCTAAAGAAAAAAAGATATCTTAATTAACTAACTTTCAAATTCTACTTTTTGCTAATTGCATGTCTTTTGTAAAAATGGCCTCTGAATTCATTCGCAATTCAATATTTTTGCGACATTTTATGTGTATTATATTTAGATGTCATTTTCAGCGGTTAAATGTTAATTACAGAATGTATATTTTCGTCCACTTATTAGTGAAATCGTTTCACGTTATTGTTATTAGCAAATGTAACGTTTCCATTAATTTAATTTCTTCAATGCCGAAAAAAGATACGTTTACAGAAAAAATAGCGGTCTATTTTTAACGAATTGAAAACTATTTTTTTCTAAGCGTTTCTAATTGAGAATATTTTACTTGAGGCAAAGGAAATTACCAAGTCATTTTCTTAGCAATCAAACAAAAAATGAGAATGCTTCATGTAATCTATGTTTAAATAAAAAAAAGGAACCTTGTTAGTAGATATGAGACCATCTCATGAAGGATAATTAAAGTGAGCTAATGAGAAATATTATTAGAAGCAGTTTCCAAATGAAACAAAATCTACACTCTTTTTTATCATGCTATTAAGTGAATATTTGACAGCCGAAACATAATTATCAACAATAAAGATGTTCTGACCTATTAATGCACAATTTAATTTGGCATATATTTTTAGTTTAAAATCAAATTTCTGTTAGGTTTTCAAATTTTTTACATATTTTTCAATGTTTTCAAAGGCATAAATTATCCAGATATAGCAACTAATATGTTGCATTAAAACGACCTTTACGTAGCACTTTATTTTTATCTAGAAATATTTAGGAAGTGATGTTACAAAAAGACTTTTTTTTTCAAATTTGATCTTTTGGAATGTATTAATTAGTAATCTTATTTCCCCATTGTCTTTTTTACTCTGAGATTCACTGACAGAATAATAATTCTTTAAAAGATCTATGAATAAAAATATTTCAAAGAAACTTTTACCAATAATTGCTCATGTAATTATTATAAAAAATACTAAATTAAGAAATACATAAATAAAAGTTATATATGACATGGTGCTTACATGGTGGTTACGTAACTCTCTATCTAATTAATTACTATAACTAGCAGTTAATAACAATAGGCCTGTGGCAAAGACAACACTTAAATCACAATTAAGGACTTTATTTCTTAACTTTAATTAACTCAAATGAATCCAGTTAATTCGCCTTTTTCCTCAACTCTCAGCTCCCCGACATGCGACCTGCCTATCTGAAAATAAGTCTTAATCTGTCTTTGTTCATTCTTTGCGCTTATCCAAAAGTGCGGGCGTTTTTCATCTTGTGATGTGTAACTCAGCAATCACGCCCTGTCCACATGTACTTTTTCTGATGTAATCACTGGTCGAGCTCAAGGACTCTCTTAAACCGCGAAATAGACAGCGTACTGCCATCTGTAGACATTTTCGTTCCCCATCAGATTAATATCTAGTTTAACAATTATTTATTCATAGTCATTTCTTGAGATGTAGCATCAAAAACGACCTAAGTAAATATAGTTAATTATAGTCTACGCACTTGGACATTACATTTATATATTATATATATATATATATGCATGTATGTATGTATGTATATATATATGTATATATATATATATATGTATATATTTATATATATATATATATATATATATATATATATATATATATGTATATATATATATATAAGTATATATATATATATATATATATATATATATATATATATATATATATATATATATATATATATATATATATATATATATATATATATACAGGGTAATTTTTTTTAAAGCTGAAACTACTCAGAGACACCTGTAGCACGAACTATCAGACGGAATTCCACCAAAATTGATAGAGGGACTAAGGACGACATGGGAAAGAGTTTCCTAGAAAAAAAATAGTTCCAAAAATCACCGATAGGGGACGATGTGGCGCTGTTCTGGTCGGTACTCCTGAGAATTTGCATAAAACGTAAGTAAAACATCAAAATACAAATTCTTGACTATGTAGTCGATAACTGCGCCAGTATTAAGGGCTATAAAGATAAGAGATAAATACCGAAAATGTTGTATGCACACAAACGAATAACAAAGACATTTCACTTCACCAATTTATTCAGCAAATTCACTTATCCCTCCTTCAATGTGACCACAGTCCTTGTGGACGACAAAATAGCGCCCTTTACACGCACGCTCTTTCGCGAGTGCTTGGAGTATACGGGATTGCTCGCTGGAAAACTTGCAGTACGCTCCAAAGCAGCTTTCTCTTCCTATCCCACACCTTCACACGTGCACTCAATCGCGCGGGATTGTGGTTTCACGTGGGAAAGAGCGTACGTGTAAAGGGTGCAATTGCATCATGAACACTACGTTCTCGTAACATGTCACCAGGAATGTTCATCAAAGTCTGGGATATGTTGTCCTTTTGGGCCGCCAAGTTTGATACTATACCAAGATACAGCTTATACTTTCAGTAACCCCACAGAAAAATGTCACATAGGTTAGGTCCGGGGATGCAAGTGAAAAAAATGCGACTGGTGACGCTTCTGTAAAGCTAAGACTCCGCACCGATCTTCATAGCTCAAAATACTGGCGTTGCTGTCGATCACTTAGTCATGGATATGCATTTTGATGTTTTACTTGCCTTTAATACAAATTCTCGGGTGCGTCGACCACAAAAGCGCCGTATCTTCCCCTATCGGCAACTTTTGGAACTAATTTTTTTCCCGAAAACTCTTTCCCATGTCGTCCTTAGTCACTCTATCAATTTTGGTGGCATTCCGGCTGATAGATCGCGATACAGATGGCTCTGAGTATTGTCAGTTTTTTATAAAAATTACCCTGTATATATATATATATATATATATATATATATATATATATATATATATATATACACACATATATATATATATACACACATATATATATGTGCGTGTGTGTGTGTGTGTGTGTAGACTTTCCTGTCTACGTAGCTGACATCTAAGGGGGGTGTAGAAGAAGAACACACTTGAGTCATAAATCAACTAGACTTGCTAAAACTCAACATTCATCATTTATTGATGTAGATAGCAATTACGATATGCCGGAGAGCCTATTTTTACTGTCTCCAGTACGATACAACAATAATCACGCCGATAGCCTAGTGCAATGCTTCGCTTCCCTTCAACAGAATTACAAGATCGGGCAGCCTTCTCGCTCCCGTCGAATACACAACAACGCAGGCCTTGACTCGCCCCGTTGGAATTACAATCCCTCCTATGCTTCGCACAGAGATTCAACACAGCCTCTCTCTCGTGCCTATCACACGGAGTCCAAAGCACAACCTTTTCCCCTGGAGGTCTGTCCCTCTCTCCCCAGCTAAAATCCTGCACGCCCCTCGCACGGGGGCACAAGAAAACATATCCCTCTGTCGAGTGGGGTCATTCAACCCTCTCATTCGACCGTCTCCTCCCGCAATGTCACAGGGACAAAGGCTTGGTGAGTCTCTGGCTACGCATAGCAACAGAGAATATTACTATGACATAAGAAGAGATTTTGCATAAATCCTACACACACACACACACACACACACACACACACACATATATATATATATATATATATATATATATATATATATACGTGTGCGTGTGTGTGTGTATGTAAATAATTTGTTTTAGTATTTTAGCATTTTTAGTCTTTATAGAGTAATCTTAGTAGTTTTCTGGTATCCCATTGATCATTTATTTGTTCGCTTATACTAGGAATGGATACAAGGTGCGCCCATAAAGTAACCGGGCATTTTTTTTATGAATAAGAGAAATATTACTCACCTTCAAATAAATTTATCTCTTTCAAAATATTCGCCAAAGGAGTCTATACAATTTTTCCGACGTTTCTCCAAGTCATCTAAACACTGTTTATAGGCTTCATAACTAACCGTTCGCAAAATACGCGTAATATTTGATTTAATATCCGAGACGTTTTCAAATCTCTGTCCTTTCATAGATTTTGCATTTTTTGATTACAAAGGACTTATTCACCGCGAATTTGTTCCTGAATATCAAACAATTAATCAGTATTTTTACGAGGAGGTGCTTTTTCGATTAAGAAACAGGATAAGGCGAGTTAGGAAGAACTGTTTGATTCTAGGCAATGGTTTCTTTTACACGATACTGGCAGGCCCTATACAGCAATTTCTGTACAACAATATCTTGCTAAACATTCAATTACAGTGATAAATCACCCACCCTATTCTCCCGACTTATCGCCAGCTGATTTTTTCCTTTTTCCTAAGCTTAAGATGGCCACGAAAGGACAGAGATTTGAAATCGTCTCGGATATTAAATCAAATGTTACGCGTATTTTGCGAACGGTTAGTCACGACGACTATAAACAGTGTTTCGATGACTTGGAGAAACGTCGGAAAAATTGTATAGACTCTTTTAGCGATTATTTTGAAGGAGATAAATTTATTTGAAGGTGAGTAATACATTTCTTATTTATAACAAAATTGTCCGGATACTTTATGAGCGCACCTTGTATATGAAATGAAAATGGATACTCTAAAATGCTTCCAAAAAAGTGAATGTTTTAATCAGTAGTAAAACACATTAATTTCAATTTAGTCCTATCGCGTGAACTGTACTTTTTCAGAGGTGCAAAAGATAATCATGATGAGGAGTTACAACAAGGAAAACTAAATTTAAGGAGAGCCAAGGGTGTAGCAGATATATTTCTTAAATCGAAATAGATTCAATACTGCTTTAGGAGTAAACAATAAATTGGGAAGATCTGTTTTGTACCTAACTCTAACACTGAAGTTTTCTTTTACCTCAGCGGATAGAATATATATTTCTATTCTCCATATTTGCCTGCTAATAAACGACTGGTGTAGCGAATGGCACAATTTATTCATTAAAATGCATTTTCAAGTGAAAAGTTTTTGGATATTCCTCTATAAATAATACACACCAATTGGTCCTTCAAATTTCTCCTTCACATTTAAAATTTTTTTTTTGTGTTTTTAGGACACTAAGTATTCCTTCCAATCAACTAACAGATATTAAAAATTATTTAGCAATTTCAACTGTATCATTCACAATGATTTTTTTGTATTTTATCCGTCAGAAATATCCTAGCGTCATCGAACTGTTCCTAACGTTGTCAGGAACATCACATAACCAAGGATATTTTTTTTCAGAGGAATATTTC